>ML408546.1:0-106495 GCA_005239525.1 Nicotiana knightiana | reverse complement strand
GAATCAAACTCAAAATAAATTGCATAATTGAATTACAAAGTAATGAATAAAAGATGTAGAAATCAATGTTTTGTCACTTCAATGGTTTCTTCTCTTCACATCCTTCGTCTGCCTTCCCATCCTCGTTAAGTTGTGTTTTAGGAGTCTATTTATATGTTTAGGACAAACCCTAAACGTGTAGGAGACTTCTATTCCAACCGGGAAACACTTAAACTTGTCAAAACTCGGAATTGACCGAAACAGGGGCCTGGCGTTATGAGGCTAACGCCAGGCTAGGGCTGGCGTTTGGACTCCAACGCCTGGCTAACGCCAGGCTAGGGCTGGCGTTTGGACCCTAACGCCTGGCTAACGCTAGGCATGGCTAGACGTTTGGGCTCTGGCGCCCAGCTATCGCCTAGTGCACTCCTCCTCGCCTCTTGAGCGTATTTTCGATGTATTTGCATCCATTTAGATCGGTTTCCATCTCCAATTCTACTACACATAAAATAGACTCTCTTATGCACATAAAAAGTGTTTTTTTATCATTAACGCACATAAAATGTAGGGCATATAACATGTTAAACCATGAATTCCAGCCTCGCATCATTGAGATTTCTCCCTTTAAGTAATTCATAGGGAGTTTTCTCTACCATAGGTTTTGTCATGCATCTATTAATAATGTAGCATACAGTGTTAATTGCTTCTGCCCAGAAGCTATGAGGTAGTTTGCTTGATAGAAGCATGGTTCTTGCCATGTCTTCAAGAGTTCTGTTTTTCCTTTCAACAACCCCATTTTGCTGTGGGGTTCTAGGAGCAGAAAAAATTATGATTAATACCATGTTCATCACAGAACTCAGCAAGCTTAATATTCTCAAATTCAGTACCATGGTCAGATCTTATTGATGCTAGTTGATGTCCTAATTGATTTTGAGTTTTCTTGACAAATGAGGTGAACATATCAAATGCTTCATCCTTAGATGCCAGGAATAAGGTCCAAGTGAACCTTGAAAAATCATCAACTAGCACCATCACATATCTCTTACCACCTCTACTTAAAGTTCTCATAGGACCGCATAGATCTATATGAACCAGTTCCAACATCCTGGTGGTACTGACCATTTTCTTACTTTTGAAAAAGGACCTTACCTACTTCCCGCGGCACATGCCTCACAAACTTTGTCTTCCTTGAACTTAATGTTAGGAAGTCCTACCACTAAGTCCTTAGAGACTAGTTTGTTAAGCTGAGTTAGACTTGCATGACCAAGTCGTTTGTGCCACATGAGGGGATCACTGTCGAACACACTTAGACAACTGAGTTCATTCTCAGACAGTGTGGAAAAATTTATGACATAGATGTTATTCATTCTTTTTCCCTGCAAAACAATCTTGTCAGTAAGCAGGTTAATCACAAAACAATTTGTGGAAGTAAAAGCAACCAGGTTAGCTCTGTCACATAGTTGTGATACACTGATCATACTATATTTCAAGCTATCTATTAGATACACATGTTCAATAGATCGTTTATCATCCTTACCTACCTTACCAACCCCAATAATTCTACTTTTCTTTCTGTTTCCAAAAGAGACATTTCCCTCTTTGAGACTTTCAAGTGAAAGGAACTGTTCCATGTTCCCAGTCATATGCTTTGAGCAGCCACTATCCAAGTACCAAACTGGCTGCCTCCTCTCACTTGAACCTACAAAAGGAAATCATGGGTTAGTTTTAAGAACCCAAACTAGTTTGGGTCCTTTTCTATGAGAGAATGGATGAATCAAATTTTTTCTGGCCCAATTTGGCATCCAGTTTTTCCCTTTTACAAAGCTCTCATGTTTTCGACTAGCCTGCTCTTTTGTAGTACACTCATATTTGTAGTGTCCAGTCTTACCACAATGGTTGCATATTTTATTCTCAGGAAGAGTGAGATACTTGTTTTTGGGATCCCATTTGGGCAATTGACTTCCAAATCCAATCCCTCTCCTGTTGCTACTATGATTCTCTTGAAGCCATATCAGGGCGTCAGAGGATTTATTCCATTTACAGGTTCGATCTAATTCATGTTTGACTTTGCCAAGTTGTTCATTAAGAGTTCTTATTTGCTCGTCCTTGGCATACATCTTATCTTTTAATTTTCCTATGTTTTCTTCTAACATGATATGAGAATGATCAACTACCTTTTTACTTGATCCTAGTTTTACCTTTAGGTTTTCAGGTTTTAGCTTTAGAATCTCAGTTTCGAGTGGATGAACCTGGTTCATCAAGACAATGTTTTTCTTTTCAGATTCACTGACCCTTGTTTCCAGGTCCCTACATTTTGCTTTTAGCATTGCACACTCTTTAGATAGTTGATCTTTCTCTTTGGTTGTTTCCTCAGAATAATCTATGAAGTCAAGTAGCAACTCAGAGTTTCTCTTTAGATAAAAACTTTATTTTAGTTGTAAGTTGTGAGATACTTACCTCTGATTCTTCATAAGTCTCCTCATAAGATTCTCCAATTGCCATAAGAGCATGATCTTCTGTCTCCCCATCTTCTGCTTCTTTATCTGAACTTTTCCCCCAAGCAGCAACCATAGCCTTTGTTGTGTTTGTATTGGGTTGAACATGTTCCTTCTCTCACATCTTTCCTTTTTCCACTCTACTTCCCACTGAGGACAGTATTTAATGAGATGGCCAGTCTTACCACATTTATAGCATCCCTCATTGGATGACCTTTTTGGTGCCTTTGCTTGTTGAAGTTTCGTTCTCTGGAGATGCCCTTCTTCCTCATGAGAAAGTTTTTGAATTCTTTAGTTATCATGTCCATCTCATCTTCCTCCAGATCAGCTCCCTCAGTGATCTTCAGTGCTAGACTTCTCTCCTTCTTTGGGGAATCCATCATCATGGTTTGCCTTCTGAGTTTATAAGCAATGAGGTTTCCAATCAACTCATCCAGTCTAAGGGTTGCCATATTTTTGGATTCCTGGATAGCAGTGATCTTGCTTTCCCAGGAGATAGGCAAAACCCTTGTCAAGATATTCTCTACCTTGTCTTCTTCAAGTATGATTCTTCCAAGAGTCTTGAGTTCATTTGTCAAGGTTGTGAACCTTGTGTACATTTCTTGAGTTGTCTCTCCTTCTTTCATAGTGAAATTTTCATACTGAGAGTAAAGTAGTGTACCTCTAGACCTCTTCACTTGAGTTGTTCCTTAATGGGCTACTTGTAGAGTATCCCAGATTTCCTTGGCAGTGGTGCAACTTTGGATTCTACTGTATTCATCTGGTCCTAATCCACACACTAGCCACTTCTTTGCTTTGGCATTCTTCTCCCATTTTTTCAGATCTTCAGTCGTGCAGTCCGCCCTAGTCTTGGGTACATCTACACCTTCAATAGTTTTCTTCGTTGTTGCAAGTGGTCTATCAGTGACTATGTCCCAGAGTTAATAGTCCTCTCCAATAAGGTGGTCCTTCATTCTATTATTCCACCAAGAAAAGTACTGGCCATTGAAGAGTGGTGGCCTTGCAGTTGATTGACCTTCCCAGTTCCCAGGTGGTGCACTCATCTTGATCTTTTCCAAGGTGTTAGCCTTTTCAAGGATAACCTGCTCTGATACCAATTGATGTTTTAGAAGTCAATACTACACAATTTTATAAGTTAATTGTGCAGTACCCAATTTTCGGGTGCTGTCTAATAAGAAGAACCTGGTTCTTCTTGGTGTACTACTTACTACTATTTGCGGAATAATAAAGCAGTAAAGTAAAGACACAGATATTTTACGTGGAAAACACCTGGCTCAAAAGGTGAAAAAACCACGACCTACTCCTCAGTAGGATTTGCTCAAACACTTCACTAAAAACTCTGAGCCAAACGGACTTACAAAATAAACTCTTTTGTAATCCTAGGACTAACTCTAATCCTCTTTGTATCAACTAGCCTCTAGCTAATTTCTACAGACTTCAAGCTAACTCTAACTTGAACAAAGTGTACCAATTACACTTGCTTCTATAAAAGCTGAAAGATACAATGTTAAAACTCCTACTACAACCAACTAGACTCAACGATAAACAAATGGAACTGTTTCTTCTAGTTGAACTGTAGACTTTGCACAATACTTCTGCTTGCAAATATCCTGGGAATTTTTCTTTCAGAACTTGATTTAATTTAGTCTTTGTGCGTCTCTTTGGGTGTCGTTAATTTCAGCAGTAATACTTTGAGTATTTATAGAGTCAGTTGTTGAGCTTGTCTTCCAATTCCATTCGACTCTACTTGGGTGAACCAATTCGAACCAAACTCAAATTCCTTCCTTTATTGCTGTCCAAGTTGAATTCAATCTGTCATCTTCATCAGTTTGCAATCTTTTCGTATTAGGAGACATCCTCTTAGTTCTTTGATACTCAGCAATCACTGATATCTCCTATGCTTGTACGATTCTTGTGCCAACTGCTCCGTTCAGGTGTGTATGCTTTGATGGACCTGGTTCAACTTGTCAATATTTGTCAATCTTCAAAACTCATTCAGTGACATGGGCCAACAATCGATATCCGCACAATTAGGTCCTCGGCCTCACTCAGTCATCAATCTCTCCAGTCTCTCTCTCTCTCGGGATCAGTATGACATGAAACCTTCTCGAAAATGATGATATGATGTATCAGTAAATAACAATAGAGACTGAGATATGATATACATATGAATTCGTATGACTGAGCATATAAAGCAATGAAAGCAAATAACTCAACAGCAAAAACGAGCATAGTAGGTCCCAACAAGATAAGCCTGAAGCTTAGACATGGTGTCTAACATAGATCACAACTCAATAGCTCAAGTACGTATAAATTTCATGATTATAATCAGGTAACTACATATTATCATAGAAATAGCGGAGCCACAATTCACACGGTGCACGCTCATACGCCGATCACCTAGCATGTGCGTCACCTCAACACCAATCACATAACACGTAATTTGAGGTTTCACACCCCCAACACTAATTTTATCAGAGTTACTTACCTCGAACAAGCCAATTCCAATACCGAGCAAGCAAAGAGATGCTCCGAAAAAGCCATCCCGCGCGTACCGACCTTCGAACGACTCAAAACTAGCCAAAATCAACTCAAATACATCAAATAAAACCCAAGGAAACTATTCCAAATGATAAAGATAAAATCCTTAGACAAAACCCAAAACTGGTCAAATGTCACACGCGGTCCTGCGTCTCGGAATCCGACAAAAGTCACGAAATATGAACACCCATTCACTTACGAGTCCAACCTTACCAAAATTAGCCAATTCCGATTGCAACTCGACCTTTAAATCCCCAATTTATGGTTTATGAAGTTTCTACAATTTTTCCCTGTCACGACCCCAAATCCTAACAGGCCGTGATGGCGCCTATCGTGGAACTAGGCTAGCCAACCATCACCTTACTACGCATTTGTTCAATTATAAGATTCCCCAATTTAATAATAAGCATGCAACCAAGCATAGAATAGTGTAATTTATTTAAGTCTTAACGCCCCAATAATAATCTAAACAAAACTTCCCAAGACTGGAGTCAACATAGTCACGAGCATCTACGAATAAATAAATCTAACTCTACTAAAACTATAATATATGTCTCTAAATCAAACGCTAAAACTAAATAATGAAGGGAAATGGAGAAGCTGTGGACGCTAGACAGCTACCTTGAAATCCCATAACTGCTGCTAACGAACTGAGACAACTACTGCTCCGGACTGTCACCTGAATCTGTGCACAGAGGCACAGGGAGTAATGATGAGCATGCCAACTCAGTATTAATGAAAATAAATCACCGTCAGAGTATTATAAAACACAGTACAGATACACAATTTCACAAAACCAGTAAAACACCAAGTCACCATGTAGTATTCATCAAATAATAAGTTCGAAATCAGTTTCCAGAAATCCTTTGAAATCAAGTGTAATATCAGTATAACTCAGTAAAATTCTCAGTAAAACCAGTTTGAAAAACAAAGTAAATCATAGTTCAAAAACATAGTAAAAATTCTTCATAAAAATGACCCTCGGACCAAAATCATTTATCGTAACCATTGCCCCTCAGGCATCCTCACCACCACTCAATATTAGCCCATCAGGCATCCTCACAGTCACTCAGTATCAGTCTATCAGGCATCCTCACAGTCACTCAGTATCAGCCTATCAAGTATCCTCACAGTCACTCAGTATCAGCCCATCAGGCATCCTCACAGTCACTCAGTTTCAGCCCATCAGGCATCCTCACAGCACTCAGTATCAGCCCCGCGGGCATCACTCATTAGGTACCTGCGCTCACTGGGGTATGTACAGACTCCGGAGGGGCTCCTACAGCCCAAACGCTATAAACAAGCCACATCATTGCATAAATCACTCACAATATTGGCCAGCAGCCCCACTCATATCATAAAATCCTCACACTATAGGCCCGCATCCTCACTCAGCCAGACACTCTCAATTTGCCCTTCCGGCCATAAATATATCGGGTTCTCGACCCAAAAATAGTGTTTCATTTTTCGATAAACAGAATCAAAATACTCTGAGTGTCAAAACAATTTATCAGGAAACGACTGAGTGGAAAATCATAACATATCAGGGAGGAAAATATAGTAAACACAACCACCAAGGGGAAAACATATCGGCACTAGGCCCAAAACACGGCTTACAACCCAAATCATATCATAATAAAATAGTACTAATTAAGCATAGGCTTAAAAGTCAGTTTAGCAACTCAATAGTCGCCTAAATAAGGAAGATATTTCAACAGTTCCAACCTTCTCATTTCTAAACCCGTGAAAGGGTGCATAGTCCTGGGTTTCATACCCTCAGGACATGATTTAAAGACATTACATACCTCAAAACTAGTCCGGAAACTATTCCGCAACACGTTTTCCCCTTGTATTAACTTCTGAAGGCTCCAAATCTACCAAGTTCAGATTTTTATCATCAATTTATGCTTAAAGAATAAATTCCAATCGAAAAATATCAAATTTAGCTCAAAAACCCGAAATTGGTCAAAACCCCACCCACAAGACCGCATCCCCAAAACTCAGAATTTTTTATACAAAACTGTTCTTCATCATCTCACGAGTCTGTACATATAAAGAACACTAAAATCGGAGTTCGTTTGACCCTTCAAACCAATCCCTAAAGGTATCATAATCTCAAGCCCTAAACCCACATTTTTCTACTGATTTTCATGAATTAAATGCTGAGATTGTGTTCTATAATCACCCATAAACGAGTTTTAATGATCAGAACATTTACCTCTATGAATAAAACTGATTTCCCTCTTCAAAAATCTCCCCCAAAGCTCTATGTCCGTACAAAAATGGTGTAAAGAGGGTTTAGTCGCGGAGGGTTTATTTTAATACTGTCCAGGGGTTTCCGCACTTGCGGCCAAGCTCCCGCAACTGCGGTCCCCTAACCGCATCTGCGACCCTTTTACTTGGCTGGTCAAATCTCGCACCTGCGGAGCCTTCTTCCGCTCCTGCAGGCCCGCACCTGCGATCAAACATCCGCAGGTGCGGTTACATCAGTAACCAGAAAACCAGCAGCTGCTTGCTGCACTTTTTCAACTCCGAACTTCCCGTTAACCATCTGAAATCAATCCCGAGCCCCTCGGGGCCCCAACCAAACATACTAACACGTAAAATTTGATCATTCAAGCTTAGTTTCACTCTCAAAACACCAAAACTAACATCAAAACACCAAAATTACATCGGATTCAAGCCTAAGAACTTTGAAATTTCTAAAATCCACCAATGATGCCGAAACTATCCAAAACAACTCTGATTGACCTGAAATTTTGTAGACACATCCAATATGACATTATGAACCTGTTCCAACTGTCGGAATTCCATTCCGACCCTGATATCCTATTTTCCACTGCCGACTGGAAATCATCAAAACTAACTTTCGCCAATTCAAGCCTAATTTTACACCGGACATCACAAAATTATTTTGAACACACTCCTAATTCCCAAATAACCTAACAAAGCTATCCGAGCCATAAAATCCGCATTTCGAGGTCGTTTACCAATTATTCAACTCTCAGTTGACTTTTCCAACTTTAAGCCTATTTTTAAAGACTAAGCGACTAAACTCTCACTACCACCATTCTGATTTCAAGCCTACCAACTCTAACACATCAATAACAGTATAACCAACCTATGAAAAGTCAATAACAACTATTATAATGCGGGTTCTACGTAACGACATACCGGGTCGTTACATTCTCCTTCTCTTAAACAAATGTTCGTCCTCGAACGGGTCTAGAAACATACCTGGAGTCTCAAACAAGTGGGGATATTTGCTCTGCATCTCCCGCTCGGTCTCCCAAGTAGCCTCCTCCACTGACTGACCTCTCCATTGCACCCTCACTGATGTTATATCCTTAGACCTCAACTTTCTGACCTTGCGAGCTAAAATAGCTACTGGCTCAACCTCATATGACATATTACCCTCGAGCTGAACTGTGCTGAAGTCTAACACATGAGACAGGTCACCAACATATTTTCTGAGCGTCGACACATGAAATACCGGATGAACACTCGATAGACTGGGTGGCAAGGCAAGTCTATAAGCCACCTCTCCAACCTTCTGAAGCACCTCAAAAAGACCAATAAACCGTGGACTTAGCTTTCCTCTCTTTTCGAATCTCATAACACCCTTCATGGGTGGTACCTTCGGCAATACCTTGTCACCTTCCATAAATAATACATCCCGAACCTTCCGGTCCGCATAACTGTTCTGTCTAGACTGCCGCGTGCGAAGTCGCTCCTGAATCAATTTCACCTTCTCCAATGCATCCTGAATCAAATATGTGCCCAATAACTTAGCTTCACCAGGCTCGAACGAACCAACCGAAGATCTACACCTACTACCATATAAAGCCTCATACGTGGCCATCTAAATACTGGACTAATATATGTTATTATATGCAAAATCCGGTAGTGGTAGAAACTGACCCCATGAACCACCAAAATCAATCACAGAAGCCCGTAGCATGTCCCCCAAAATCTGAATAGTCCGTTACGACTTCCCGTCGGTCTGCGGGTGAAATGCAGTGCTTAACTGTACATTAGTACTCATGCCTCTCTACACGGCCCTCCAAAACTGAGATGTGAACTGAGTACCTCTATCAGAAATAATAGAAACCGGAACTCCATGCAATCGGACAATATCCTTAATGTAAATACAAGCTAATCGCTCTGAAGTATAAGAAGTGCTGACATGAATGAAGTGCGCGGACTTGGTCAATCTATCTACAATGAGCCAAATAGCATCAAAACCCTTTGAAGTTCGTGGAAGCCCAACTACAAAGTCCATGGTAATCCGCTCCCACTTCCATTCTGGAATATCTAACCTCTGAAGTAATCTACCTAGTCTCTGGTGCTCATACTTGACCTACTGGCAGTTGAGACACCGTGCTACATAATCAACAATATCTCTCCTCATCCGCTTCCACCAATACTGCTGTCTCAGATCCAGGTACATCTTCGCGGCACCCGGATGAATAGAATACCGCGAATAGTGAGCTATGCTAATATCAACTCTCGAATACCATCCACATTGGGCACGCAAATACGGCCCCGCATCCTCATAACTTCGTCATCACCAATAGTCACATCCCGGGCATCACCCCGATGAACTCTATCCTGAAGAACTAACAAGTGGCGGTCATAACATTGTCGTGCCTTAATCTGATCAAATAAAGAAGACCAGGAAGCCATGATAGCTACCACTCGTGGAGGGTCTGACAAATCCAATCTCACCAACTGACCCGCTAAATCCTGAACATCAAGTGCTAACGGTCACTCTGCTGCTTCAAGGTAAGCTAGAGTCCACAAACTCTCGGCTCTGCGACTCAAGGCATCGGCCACTACATTGGCCTTCCCCGGGTGATACAAAATAGTTAAGTCATAGTCTTTAAGAAGGTCTAACAATCTCCTCTGACGCAAATTCATGTCCTTCTTCCCTAGTAGATACTGCAAGCTACGATGATTAGTGAAAATCTCACACTGTACCCCATACAAGTAATGCCGCCAAATCTTTAAGGCCTGAACAATGGTAACCAACTCAAGATCATGCACTGGGTAATTCTTCTCGTGCACCTTCAACTGTCTCGACGCGTAGGCAATCACCCTACCGTCCTGCATCAACACCTCTCCCAAACCAACTCTAGAAGCATCACATTAGACTGTGTAAGAACCTGAACCAGTAGGCAACACCAAAACCGGAGCTGTGGTCAATGCTGACTTGAGCTTCTGAAATCTCTCCTCACACTCGTCAGACCATCTGAATGGAGCACCCTTCTGGGTTAATCTACTCAATGGTGAAGCAATAGAAGAGAATCCCTCCACAAAACGACAATAATATCACCCTAAACCAAGGAAACTTCAAATCTTCGTAGCTGAGGACGGTCTGGGCCAACTCTGCACCGCCTCAATCTTCTTCGGACTAACCTGAATACCCTCACTAGACACCACGTGCCCCAAAAAAGCTACTGAACCAAGCCAAAACTCACACTTGGAGAATCTTGCATTAAAGCTTCTCCTCCCTCAATCTCTGTAACACAATCCTCAAGTGATGAGCATGCTCTTCCTGGTTACGGGAATAAACCAGGATGTCATCAATGAACACAATGACAAAGGAATCAAGGTAAGGCTGAAACAAGCCGTTCATCAATTTCATGAACACCGCTGGGGCATTGGTCAGCCCAAATGACATAACAAGAAATTCATAACGATCGTATCTGGTCCTGAAAGCAGTCTTCGGAATGTCAGAATCCCGAATCTTTAGCTGATGATACCCAGACCTTAAGTAAATCTTAGAGAACACCTTAGCTCCCTGAAGCTGGTCAAATAAGTCATCAATACGAGGTAAAGGATACCGGCTCTTCATTGTAACCTTATTCAGCTGTCTATAATCAATGCACATACGCATGGAGCCATCCTTCTTTTTCACAAACAACACCGGCGCACCCCAAGGCGACATACTAGGTCGGATGAACCCCTTATTTAAGAGTTCCTGAAGCTGCTCCTTAAATTCTTTCAACTCTGCTGGTGCCATAAGGTAAGGTGGATTAGAAATAGGCTGAGTGTCGGGCACCAAGTCAATACCAAAATCAATATCCCTGTCAGGTGGCATGCCTGGCAGGTCTGCAGGAAATACGTCCGAAAAATCACGGACTACAGGAACAGAATCAACAGATGGAGTCTCACTACTAAAATACCTCACAAAAGCAAGATAAGATTCACATCCTTTCTCCACCATACGATGGTCTTTCAAATAAGAAATCACTCTACTAGGCACGTGCTCTGTAGACCCTCTCCACTCAGCTCTTGGAATTTTGGGCATAGCTAGGGTCACGGTCTTAGCGTGACAATCAAGGATAACATGACATGGTGATAACCAATCCATGCCCATAATTACATCAAAATCAACCATACTGAGTAACATCAAGTCCACTCGGGTTTCCAGACCCCCAATAGATATAAAACATGAGCGATACACACGGTCCACAATAATAGTATCGCCCACCGGAGTCGAGATATGAATAGACGTAAATAAAGACTCACAGAGCATATTCAGAAAGTGGGCAAAATAAGATGAAACATACGAGTATGTGGAACCAGGGTCAAATAAAGCCAAAGCATCAGTGTGACAAGATGAAATAGTACCTGTAATCACCGCATCAGATGCCATCGCATCAGGCCTAACCGGAAGTGCATAGATACGCGACTGGCCTCCATCTACTCGACCTCCCCCTATAGAGTGGCCTCTAGTTGTCTGACCACCACCCTTAGCTGCCTGGGTAGGTAGTGAAGTGACTGGGGCTGAAGCCGAGGGTTGAACCCTTTGCTGAGATGAACTACTAGGACGATGGGGACACAACCTCCACTCATTTCCGAACTCTCCACAGTCATAAAAACTACCTGGAACTGGAGATGAAAACTGACGAGAACCTCTGCCACCATAATAACCACCAGATGAACCTCACATAAAAGAACCCTGATAAGATGATGCTCGGGTGGAGCTCTGAGCTTGAAGGTCACTAAAAGATGAACGCCCCTGATGAGAATTGCGAGGACCCTGCCCCGATAATACACCACTGTAAGCTGGGCGAGCTGGCTGTGGAGGTCTAAATGAACGACCTCTGCTAGGCTCAAATTGCCCTTTGGGAGGAGCACCACTGAAGCTACCTGATCCCCGAGGACTCTTAGCCTCCCTCTCCTCACGCTCCTGCCTACGAACCGACTTAATGTCCCGAGCTATATCAGCAACCTGCTCAAATGTGGCTCCAGACACCCTCTCTCTGGTCATCAAAATTTGAAGCTGATACGTGAGACCATCCACAAATCTCCTGATATGCTCCCTGTCAGTGGGGACTAACTCCGAAGCATGTCTGGCCAACTTAGAAAACCTAATCTCGTACTGAGTAACTGACAACTCTCCTTGGCGCAGTTGCTCAAACTGCCTGCGCTGCTCCTCTCTGTGGGACTGAAAAACATATTTCTCCGAAAAGATCGTGGAGAAATGCTGCCAGGTGAGCGGTGTTGAACCAATCGGCCTACGCCTCTCGAATGTTTCCCACCAAGTAAAAGCAGCACCCGCAAACTAAAATGTAGCAAATGAGACCCCACTGGTCTCCAAAATACCCGCAGTACGTCGTATCCTCTAGCACTTATCTAGAAACCCTTGGGCATCCTCGCTCTCTGTACCGCTGAAAGTCAGAGGCTGAAGTATGCTGAACCCCTCCAAGCTGTAGTGCTCATCCTCAGGCATAGCAGGGACCACATAGCCCTGAACTGTAGTAACTGGCTGATCTGGGGCTGCTCCCGGTGCCTGAATACCTTGTACAACTGGCTCGGGTGCCCGGGCAGCTGGAGTCTGATTGCCTCCCCTGGCCGGAGCTGTATTGGCAGTACTGGTCATAGCCACTGCCTGAGCTAAACTGGAACACACTGTCAATATCTGAGCCAGGGTCTCCTGAAGACCCATAATAACAATAGGCACAACATGTCCTGAGCCTGTCCCGCTGGAGCAACGTCGACGGGAATCTGATCTTGAACGACAAAGGGATCCTGTGGCCCTGTCCCGGCTGCTGCACGGGCAGGTCCCTCAACTCTACCATGGCCCCGACCTCTTGTGGGTGTCGCTGGTGCCTGGTCACCCTGATCGGTATGCGTGTCAACACCATATGTGAGAGAATGAAACAACATAAGTTTAGATTTCAAGAATCAATAGATTGGCACGAAAGAGTTCAAAAATTTGAGATTTTTCCTAAGAGTTCTACTGCCTCTCGAAGATAAGTACAGACGTCTCCGGACCGATCCGTAAGACTCTACTGAACCTGCTCATGACCATTGAGTCCTATGTAACCTAGAGCTCTAATACCAACTTGTCACGACCCCAAATCCTAACAGGCCGTGATGCCACCTATCGTGGAACTAGGCTAGCCAACCATCACCTTACTACGCATTTGTTCAATTATAAGAGTCCCCAATTTAATAATAAGCATGCAACCAAGCATCAAATTGTGTAATTTATTTAACTCTTAACGCCCCAATAACAATCTAAACAACTCTAGACAAAACCTCCCAAGACTGGAGTCAACATAGTCACGAGCATCAACGAATAAATGAATCTAACTCTACTAAAACTATAATATATATCTCTTAATCAAACGCTAGAACTAAATAAGGAAGGGAAATAGAAAAGTTGTGGACACTAGACAACTACCTCGAAATCCCGTAACTGCTGCTAACGAAACGAGACAGCTACTGCTCCGGACTGTCACCTGAATCTATGCACAGAGGCACAAGGAGTAATGATGAGTATGCCAACTCAGTAGTAATGAAAATAAATCGCAGTCTGAGTATTATAAACCACACAGTACATATGCACAATTTCACAACCAGTAAAACACCAAGTCACCATGTAGTATTCATCAAATAATAAGTTCGAAATCAGTTTCTAGAAATCCTTTGAAATCAAGTGTAATATCAGTATAACTCGGTAAAATTCTCAATAAAACCAGTTTGAAAAATGAAGTAAATCATATTTCAAAAACATAGTAAAAATTCTTCATAAAACTGCCCCTAGGGCCAAAATCATTTATCGTAACCATTGCCCCTCAGGCATCCTCACCATCACTCAATATCAGCCCATCAGGCATCCTCACAGTCACTTAGTATCATCCTACCAGGCATCCTCACAGTCACTCAGTATCAGCCCATCAGGCATCCTCACAGTCACTCAGTATCAGCCCCACGTGCATCACTCATTAGGTACCTGCGCTCACTGGGGGTGTGTACAGACTCCGGAGGGGCACCTACAGCCCAAACGCTATAAACAAGCCACATCGTGGCATAAATCACTCACAATATTGGCCAACAAACACACTCATATCATAACATCCTCACAATATAGGCTTGGAGCCTCATGATCACGCTCAACTATGTCTTATAGAAAGACTAAACGAGTGCTGCAAATATAATTCGGGGTATTACGCCCAGAGTCGATCCCACAGAGAATTTACGTATCAATCAAGTTGTTAGAATACTCAACTTTTACATAATCAATTCTCTCAAGACCTTTGAATATAAATTGGTGATGTTTTACTATTTCTATTGACAAAATTAATAAACTAATGATTAACTAACAATATGGTGTAAATAATTATAATAAAGGTCTAAGGTTATGGTTTCCCCCGTCGGTGAACTTCCTTCTCAGATACTTCTTATAGTTTGATTAGTTGTCTCTATCAATCATGAACACTCTATCTACCATAAATCTCTCTCAAGTAATTATGATAATTTACTAGACGCACTCTCTCAAGTTACGCTAGCTAGATTGCATTACAGTTCACTTTAGATTGCACCCGAGATATCGCTATTTCTAATCCAACCTCTAAACCCTCGGTTATGACTTTCGTCTATACTCCCGGAGTGATGTTGTTCAAACAACTACCTAAATATGCACTCTCTCTCAAGTAGATACATAATAAATAGGAACAGCTAATTGAGGGCCCTTTCAATCAACTAAAATAAGAACGTAGTTGAACAAATAGAGATTAATCAACCAATCAAAACTATATTAATAACACAATAAGTTCATCCCCTAACGGGTTCCACCAAAACCCTATATTAAAGAAATTAGCTACTCATGCTCATAATAATCAACTCTAAAGTAACTTGCATAATGAAACTACAAAGTAATGAATAAAAGCTGTAACAATCAATGTTTTGCTTCTCTGAGTAGTATTCCTCAGGCGTCTCTTGTCTCTAATGGCATCTCCCTCAAAGTTGTGTTTTTGGGTATATTTATATGTTTGGGACCAAACCTAAACGTGTAGAAGACTTCTATTCAAACCGGGAAATACTTAAAATCTTCAAAACTCGGATTGGACCAGACCAGGGACCTGACTTTATGGCCCAAACGCTTGGATAAAGCCAGGCCAGGCCTGGCCTTAAGGCTCAAACACCTGGATAAAGCAAGACCAGTCCTAGCCTTAAGGCTCAAACGCCTGGATAAAGCCAGGCCTTAAGGCTCAAATGCCCGGCTATAGCCCGGTGCACTCCTCTTCGCCTCTTGAGCGTATTTTCGACGTTTATGCATCCATTTAGGTCGGCTTCCATCTACAATTCACTTACACATGAAATAGACTCTATTATGCACATACAAAGTGTATTTTTATCATTAACGCACATAAAATGTAAGGCACATAACGTGTTAAACCATGAATTCTAGCCACACATCAACACCCTACACTTAAACTTTTGCACGTCCTCGAGCAATCAAACTACACTCATGTACACAACTTATTAAGAAAATCCCTTAACACGTTATACCAAGAATTTTTTTAGAACAGTTCAAGCACAAAGGTGTGACATCCTCGCCTCAATAGTCGACTCACATATACCATGCTTTATTCACAATCCACTCACTACTCTAACATAGAGGTTAACAACATTACCTTTCCTTCATGAATCATGTTCCCACACCAAATCAAAGAGCTAGTTTCACACACAATGTAATTTAAGAACACTTAGGAACTCAAGATAGGAAGAATTCACTCACTCTCAGAAATAATATTTATATGCCACAAAAGATGCACCATAGGCTTGCCCGGAGTGTACTACTCTACTAATCGAGATCATTCAGTCTAGGATCAAGTAGGACTTTATTTGGTTGTACTGTAGGCTGCGGGACGGGTAGGATACATTTAGATATAATAGTGACTACACCTCCCCAAGCACTTTAATACATATTCTTTAGCTTTCAAACTCAAACTTATATTAAACCAACTCCACCTTCACATCAACGTTATTACCCCATACTTCTATAAGAACAATTACATTAAGAGTCACCACATATATATTTTTCTTTCACAACAATACAACTATTTATTTTCTAATATTTTTTTCTTAAGTGACTCTTACTTTTCAAAACAGTGCACCTTTCTCCTTATTTCAATTATTCCCCTAAAAAACCAACCTACCACCCCACACTTTAAGATCGATTCAAATAAAGGGGTATGGCTTGTAATGTGGTTGCCAAAGAAACAGGATTATAGGCTCAATGGGGTTAAGTACGATACATAACAATTAGGTGGGTAAAATATACATAGTTGGCTCAACAAAGAAACGCCTATATCACTTCCAAGACTGAACAAAACTACTATATTGGTTTGCAAACACAGGGGCAAAGTTCTAGACATCAAATGCAAAGCATAGGATAGCATACAAACCTCACACACACATGGCACATAGCTCACTCAGGATTGGATCTATCACGACACTCCAGTCAAAGCAGTTAAGAAAATTTTAAGAATCTACGATTTAAGGTATTCATCCTTGAGTCAAAAATTGAGCCTAAGCATCGCAACCAAAGTATTGACTATTCTCAAGGCATCACAACGTTCTGAGATATTGCTGCACTTAATCCCTCAACCATGTGGCTACTACTCTTAATAATTAAAAATTACCTACACCCGGTTCAATTAAAAACCCTTGGAAAAGAACCGTGGTCCAAAGAAAAACAAAGGGGGAATTACTACACTACCTAAAAACAAAAAATCTTTTTGGTATTTTCTCTAGACTTAATTCCCTCAAGAAAACTGTCTAGGAGATCCATCATCAGCAAGAGTCCACATATTTCTAAAAAAAGACTAACAGAAAAAAAATACAAAACTTACAAAAAATAAAAACTTACTAACAGGAAAAACTAAAACTACTAACAGGAACTAACAGGAAAAACTAAAACTACTAACAAGAAAGCACACTAAACACAACAAACCACAACAAATATGTACAACACCCCACACTTAAATCATGCAATGTCCTCCGTGCATCACATATAGACAAAAAAATAAATAAAAGTAAGGTGCAAGCAACTCCCTGATCCAAAAAGCTTCGCCATCCTTTCCATTAGTTTTGCTTTCCATGCTCCTTCGAGCAACCGCTTGAATCACTTTATGCCCCCACTTTGAACTTATTAATTGGATCCCAAGTTTTGAATCTGCTCTATGATCATGCTCCTGGGGTGGTGGAACAAATCTGCCTGGCCCAATAAAACAATGTTGTAATCTGCGGTTTTTGGCCTTTATATGGGATGTGTACTCCCGACTTTCTGGCAAGAAGAATTCGAGAATGTAGGCATCTTGTGCTTTATCCCTTAACTCCTCAGGTGGTTCGGATGACTCTATTTTCATATCATCATCCAACCACAATGTGAAAAAATGGTTGGAGTGTGTACCAACATCCTCAACACTAATGACACTAGATTCACCAAAATATGTATCATCAATGTCCTTGGTTAACTCTAGTATCTTTTCTACCACATCTATCCTCTGATTTCAGTTCCAACCTAGGTGGTTCTTCAACAGATGACCTGGCCGGCGGGTTCTCCCTTTTATCTAAGTGTAATGACTCAAACTCGAGAGCCCTTGGCCACACCCCTTTTCCTTCAAGTGATAACACCTAGTCTGCCAGTTATTCACCGTTCATATCATCTAGATTCTTCAAACATTCAGTCAAAGGGTCCCCCAAAGTCAGGGACGCATCATCTTTTTTCGTGATCACGTTCACAACATCAATAAGAGAGTAGTTGGAAAACTCACTTGGTCGCCTCATAGACTTCTGCACGTTGAACGTGATTTCTTCATCATTGAGCCTCATCTTTAGTTCACCATTCTCACACTCGATAAAGGCTCTGCCTGTGGCCAAAAATGGCCTTCCCAAGATTATGAGAATTTCCTCATCTACTCGGCAGTCTAGGATCACAAAGTCTGCAGGGAATACAAATTTCCCCACTTGTACTAACACATCATCCAGAATACCCGACGGTCTTCTCACCGTCCTATCAGCAAGTTGCAGCAGCATGAAGGTGGGCCTGGCTCTACCAATCCCTAGTCTTTTATATATGGCCAGCGACATCAGATTAATGCTGGCTCCCAAGTCACATAGAGCTTTGACGAAACCTAAGTTGCCAATGGTATAAGGAATTGTAAAACTCCCTGGGTCAGACAACTTTTCAGCAATAAGATGCTTCACCACCGCACTACAAGTCTGAGTAAGGGTGGCAGTAGCCAGATCTTGGAAGTTAACTTTTCTGGACATCAAGTCCTTCATCATTTTAGCGTAACCAGGCATTTCCTTCAGCGCATCAATCAATGGGATATTTACCTGTATCTGCTTTATCATGTCCAAAATTTTTTGTACTGTTCATCCTTTTGGTATTTGGCCAGCCTCTGAGGGAATGGAGCTGGCGGTCTCTTTTTCCCAGTGATTTGGGACTTTTCTTTCTCAGTCACCATCTTAACTACCGGCTCCTGGGCTATCTCCACTTCTTTTTTAGTCTCACTTTGTGCACTGGGTTCTCATGCAGTAGGTTGCACTGTTACCTTGGTCAAGTTTGTTGAATCATCAAGTTCAATTGGCATGGGTACCAGTGTCTCGGCCTGCCTGCTTTCACGAGCTCTCTTTAGTTCCTAGTCTAAATCCCTGCCATTGCGGAGAGTCACTTCCATCAGCTGCCTTGGGCCCTGGTCCATAGGATTTACCTGAGTATCAGCAGGTAAAGTCCCACGAGGACGATTGTTCAGTGCCATGGATATCTTGCCCAACTGTACTTCAATATTTTTAATAGCAGCATCATGTACATCGACTCTCTCACTGATTTTGGCATTTTTCCCAATAACCTGTTGCATCATAGCTTCTAACCTGGAGAACCCATCTTCTTGCCTTCCCCCCTGTTGATGCTGAGGAGGGTAGTATGCTTGTTGTTGATTCTGATGGTTATAACCTTGTGGCCTCAGATATGGTGCTGCATTACCTTGTGGTCTCATGACACCCATATTTCCAGTGTTCTGCTGTTGGTGAGGTGGTCTATACGGTTGAACTTGTTGACCCAAATTCTGCCCCCCTTGTCTCTGGCTTCCATAATTCGACACATAATTCATGTTTTCTAGATAAGGAGGGTGATCACATTCTGTGTTCCACTGATTACCAAATGGTTGACTAACACAAGATGTGCATAAGCCTCCATTGGTTGTATCCACAATGTGTACCTGTTGCTTTTTCCCTGATTCCTCCACCTTCTTAGTTAATATGCTCATCTGTGTTATCAAGGTGGCCACGTTCTTTGCAATAGTATTGGATGGATCGAATGGCACTGAGTGAACTACAGGAATAATGGGTGCATTCCTTGTTGTCCATCCTGAATTCAGTGCCATTTTATCAAGCAAGATCTGACTTTCTCTCCACGTTTTGCTCAAGAATGCTCCACCAGCTGAAGCATCAACATTTTCCTTAACAGTATCAGCCAGACTCATATAAAAACGCTTCTCCAACATCTGCTCCGGAATACCATGATATGGACAGATAACCAGCATTCCCTTAAATTGTTCCCATGTCTCCTGCAATGTTTCAAGTGGTTTATGTCTGAAGCTCAAGATTTCATCAATTTGTTGAGCAGTCTTGTTGGGTGGATGAAACTTGTTCACGAGCTGCTTAACTAACTCCTCCCATGTGGTAATGGAATTGATGGGGAGTGAGTTTAGCCAAGTCTGGGCAGCTCCAGTCACTGAGAATTGAAACAACAACAGTTTTATTGCCTCTTGAGTGACGTTTGGCTGCCTCTGTGTTTTGCGAATTGACAGGAAGTTCTTCAAATGCTGCTGGGGGTCATCGATGTATGACCCTGAGAATAGTCCCTTGTTCTGCAGCAAGTGCAGCATATTATTTGTAATCTGGAAGGACTCAGCCTGTATCTGAGGGATTAGTATCGCAGTGGCCAAATTCTCTGCCATGGGTTGTGCCCTGTCATATAAAGGAGCCTCTTCCCCTATCGGCGCAACTGGTTCTACCACATCATCTCCACTGTTGTTCCTGTTATTTGGATCTTCCGTTTCGGGTTCAAGTTGTTCAATTGATGGTTGTTGTTTTCTTTTCCGGTTGGCCCAGTTTAGGGCCTTGAAAATTTTCTCGGGGTCTGATAAGGCTCAATTACTTCACCAGTTCTTGATGAGTTTCTAGGCATGCACCTGTACAACCATGTTAGCAAACGTTACTTTCAATGTATAAATGAGAATTTTGAAGAAAATTGACTATATTTCAGAATTTTTTATTTGTTCCAACTTTAATTGATAACACCGTTAATTCCCCGACAACGGCTCCAAAATTTGATCACCCTCAACTATGTATTATAGAAAGACTAAACGGGCTCTGCAAATATAATCCGGGGTATTACGCCCAGAGTCGATCCCACAGGGAATTTATGTATCAATCAAGTTGTTAGAATACTCAACTTTTACTTAATCAATTCTCTTAAGACTTTTGAATATAAATTGGTGATGTTTTACTATTTCTACTGACAAAATTAATAAACTAATGATTAACTAACAATATGGTGTAAACAATTATAGTAAAGGTCTAAGGTTGTGGTTTCCCCCGTCGGTGAACTTCCTTCTCAGATACTTCTTATAGTTTGATTAGTTGTCTCTATCAATCATGAACACTCTATCTAACATAAATTTCTCTCAAGTAATTATGATAATTTACTAGCCAGCCCTGAGGCTGAGTCTTCTGACGTCATCATCATATGTACGGTTTCAGTTTGCAGTAGAGATGCTTCAGTTCTATTTGATCTGGTTTATGCTTATTCGTATGTATCCTCCTATTTTACTTCATATTTTTTTGTGCCCCGTGATTCTTTGAGTACCCCCGTGTATGTGTCCACACCTGTGAGAGATGCTATTGTAGTAGACCGCGTTTATCGTTCGTGTGTGGTTACCATTGCGAGTCTTGAGACTAGTGTAGACCTTTTTCTTCTTGATATGGTAGACTTTGATGTTATATTGGGTATGGATTGACTGTCACCTTATCACGCTATACTGGATTGTCATGCCAAGATAGTGACCTTAGCCTTGCCAGGGCTGCCTCTATTAGAGTGGAGAGGGACTCCAGGTCATTATACCAACAGGGTTATCTCTTATATGAAGGCTCGGCGTATGGTCGAGAAGGGGTGTCTAGCATATTTGTCTTATGTCCGCGATTCTAGTGCGAAGGTTCCTTCGATGGATACTCTACCAGTTATCCGAGAGTTTCCAAAGTTATTTCCTGCAGACCTACGGGGGCTGCCACCCGACAGGGATATTGACTTCTGTATTGACTTGGTTCCGGACACTCATGCCATTTCTATTCCGCCATACCGTATGGCCCCACCAGAGTTGAATGAATAGTGGCAAGACTTGCTTGATAAGGGCTTCATTAGAGCTAGTGTCCCGCCCTTGGGTGCGCCCGTGTTATTTGTGAAGAAGAAAGATGGGTCGATGAGGATGTGTATAGACTATCAGCAGTTGAACAAAGTCACTATTAAGAACAAGTATCCATTACGAAGGATTGATGACTTATTTGATCAAATTCAAGGTGCGAAGGTGTTTTCAAAGATTGATTTGAGGTTTGACTACCATCAGTTGAGGATTAGGGCATCCGATGTCCCTAAGACAGTTTTTCGGACTCGATATGGGCTTTACGAGTTTCTAGTGATGTCATTTGGGCTGACAAATGCCCTAGCAACATTTATGGATTTGATGAACCGGGTGTTCAAGACTTACCTGGATTCCTTTGTGATTGTGTTTATTGATGACATCTTGATCTACTCCCGTAGACGACAGGAGCACGAGCAGCATCTTCAGATCGTACTTCAGAATATGAGAGACAGCTAGTTATATACTAAATTTTCAAAGTGTGAGTTTTGGTTGGACTCAATCGCCTTTTTGGGCACGTTGTATCAGCAAAGGGTATTCAGGTGGATCCTAAGAAGATTGAGGTCGTTCATAATTGTCCTAGACCAACTTCAGCCACAGAGATATGTAGTTTCTTGGGATTGGCGGGTTATTATCGTCGATTTGTAGAGGGGTTTTCATCTACAACAACCCCGTTGACCAGGTTGACCCAGAGGGGTGCCCCGTTTAGATGGTCAGACGAGTGTGAGGAGATCTTTTAGAAGCTCAAGACGGCTTTAACTATGGCGATGGTGTTTGTGTTGCCCACATATTTATACAGTATATTGTGATGCATCTTGTATTGGTCTGGACGCGGTATCAATGCAGGGTGGCAAGGTTATTGCATATGCTTCGCGGTAGCTGAATGTTCACGAGAAGAATTACCTCGTTCATGACCTAGAGCTAGTAGTCATTGTTCACATGCTGAAGATTTGGAGGCACTATCTTTATGGCGTGCCGTGTGAGGTATTCATGGATCATCAGAGCTTGCAGTAGTTTTTCAAGCAGAAAGAGTTCAATTTGAGGCTGAGGAGGTGGTTGGAACTACCGAAAGACTATGATATCACCATATTATATCATATCGGGAAGGCCAATGTGGTTGCCGACGCTTTGAGTAGGAAGTCAGCTAGTATGGGCAGCCTTGCGTACATTCTAGTCGGTGAGAGATCGCTTGCATTAGATGTTCAGGCCTTGGCCAATCAGTTCGTAGCATTGGATATATCTGAGCCTAGTCATGTTCTAGCTTGTACAGTTGCTCGGTTTTCTTTGTTTGATCGTATCAGAGAGCGACATTATGACGACCCTCATTTGCTTGTCCTTAGGGACACAGTGCGGCACGGTGGTTCCAAGTAGGTTACTGTTGGGGATGATGGAGTTTTGAGGATGCAGGATCATGTTTGTATGTCTAATGTGGATGAACTTCGTGAGTTGATTCTTGAGGAGGCCCACAGTTCCCGATATTCTATTCATCCGGGCACTGCCAAGATGTATCAGGATTTGCAGCAGTATTATTGGTGGAGGAGAATGAAGAAAGGTAGAGTTGCATTTGTGTCTCGGTGTCTGAATTGTCATCAGGTAAAGTGTGAGCATCAGAAACTTGGTGGTTTGCTTCAAAATTTAGAGATTCCATAGTGGAACTGGGAGCTTATCACTATGGATTTTATTGTTGGACTCCCACGAACTCAGAAGAAGTTCGATGCAGTTTGGGTCATTGTGGACAGGCTGACCAAGTCAGTGCATTTCATTCCTGTGTCAGTTACTCATTTTTCAAAGCAGCTGGCAGAGATTTATATTCGCGAGATCGTCCGTCTTCAGGGTGTGTGCGTGTCTATCATTTCTGATCGAGGCACGCAGTTCACCTCATATTTCTGGAGGGAAGTACAACGTGAGTTGGCACGCGGGTTGAGCTGAGCACAATATTTAATCCGCAGACAGACGGGTAGTCCGAGCGCACATTCTGATATTAGAGGATATGCTCCGCGCTTGTGTATAGACTTCAGAGGTTTGTGGGATCAGTTCTTGCTGCTAGCAGAGTTTTCCTACAACAACAGTTATCAGTCGAGCATTCAGTTGGCTCCCTATGAGGCATTATATGGTAGACCGTGCCGATTGCCAGTCAGATTGTTTGAGTTGGGGGAGGCTCGGTTGTTGGGTACAGAGTTAGTACAGGATGCCTTGGATAAGGTCAAGATTATTCTGGATCAACTTCGTACAGCTCAGTCCCGTAAGAAGAGTTATGCCGACTGAGTTCGTGATGTTGCATTCATGGTCAGAGAGAGAGAGGTGTTGCTTCGGGTATCACCCATGAAGGGTGTAATGAGGTTTGGAAATAAGCACAAGTTTAGCCTTAGGTATATCCGGCCTTTTGAGATCCTTGAGAGAGTGGGAGAGGTGGCCTATAGACTTGCGTTGCCACCTGGTTTATCAGCAGCCCATCCGGTGTTCCATGTGTCCATGCTCCGGAAGTATCATGGTGATCCATCCCACATGTTAGACATCAGAACTGTCCAATATGACAAATATTTTACCTTTGAGGAGGAGACAATGGCTATTCTAGAGTGGCTGGTTCGTCAATTAAGATCGAAGAGTTATCCTTCAGTACGACTACAGTAGAGAGGTCAGCCTGTTGAGATAGCTACCTGGGAGTCCGAGTCAAATATGCGGAGTAGATATCCCCACCTTTTCACCAGTTCAGCTATTTCTCTAAGCCCATTCCAGGACGAACGATTATTTTAGAGGTGGAGAAAGTGATGACTTGATAGGTCATCTCGTGTTTTGAAACCTAATTCTGTGATCCGAAGACTTAAAAATCATGTTTAGGCCTTCCTCAATTTGTGTGCGTAGTCCGTGCGTCTTTCCGAAAAGATTTTATGTTGAAAACTATTAAAAATAAAAAAATTTGCCTAAAACTTCATTTGAGTTGACTTCGATCAACATTTTTGGTAAATAGACCCAGATTCGTGTTTTGACGGTCTCGGTGGGTCCGTATCGTGATTTGGGACTTGGGCGTATGCCCGAAGTCAAAATTGGAAGTCCCTAGCCCGATATATCGCACTTTGTTGAAATTTGATAGCTAAAAGCTAAATGCATTTGAGATACTTGGCCAATGACTTCTTGGATAACGGGTTCGTATTTCGGTTCCGAAACCTAGTATAGGTCCAATATAACATTTATGGCTTGTCTGCGAAATTTGATGAAAAACGGAATTGGTTTGACATGATTCATATGTCTAGTTGAGAAATTAGAAGTTTCAAAGCTTTCTTGAAAATTTCATTTGATTTGGTGCTAAATTGGTAGCGTGACCAAGTTCGTATGATGTTTTTAGACTAGTGTGCTGTAACGACCCGGTAGGTCATTTTGAGAGTTAGCGCCCCGATCCCCTAATAACTATTTTCCCATGTCTATTTCTTCTTATGGGAATTGTTGGAACGTTGAGTGGTGAAATTCGGAGAGTTTTTGGACACATAGTCCTTATATGTGAGTTTAAGCTTTAGAAATCAGACCATAGTTGGAACTGTGAGAAGACGGTCTGGAATGGGATTCCGTCGACTCTGTTAGCTCCGTTGCGTGATTCCGGAGTTAGGAGCGTGTCCGTAACGTGTTTTTGAGGTCTGTAGTAGATATAGGCTTGAATTGGCGAAAGTTAGAATTTCGGCCGATAGGTGAAATTTTGATATCGGGCTCGAAATGAAATTCTAAGAGTGGTTGTAGGTCTGTTGTGTCAATTGTGACTTATGTGTAAAATTTGAGGTCATTCGGACTAGTTTTGACGTGTTTCAGCATCAGTTGTAGATTTTAAAATTTTCATAAGTTCTTAGGGTTGAATCCATGTATACTTGGTGATTTTGAGGGTTATGTGATGTGTTTTGGAGGCTCGACTAAGTTTGAATGAGGTAATAGGACTGGTTGGTAAGTTAGGCTGAGGTTCCGGGGGCCTCGGGGGCCTCAGGTGTATTTCGAATGTTCAAACGGGCACTTTTAGCCCTTGGGAGTTTGCTGGGTTTTCTGGGTACGTACACTGGCCATGTTGCTAAAACTCCATTTTTTCCTCCATGACTTAAATCATTTCATTCCTATTTCACTGTCTCATGTATTGACTATGTAGTTTAGATTAGGAAATATCATGTCTAATTGCTTTACTTGAACTTCCCCTAGTTGTTACTATGTGTACCATGTTTATGTAGTTTTATCCATATTTTTTCCTGTGATTTTCCTGAACTATTTTAAATTAAAATTGTATCCGGTATTTGTATTGCATTGCATATTTAAATTGGGACTACAGACGAGATTCCAGGAGCTTTTCCCCTGTACTGCATTGCACATTTAAATTGGGACTACAGACAAGATTCCGGAAGTTTTCCCCTATACTGCATAGCATATTTAAATTGGGACTACGGACGATATTCCGGGAGCTTCCCCCTGTACTGCATTGCATATTTAAATTAGGACTACGGACGAGACACCGGGATCTTTCCCCCTGTACCGCATTGCATACTTGTTACTGTGATATATGTTGTGCTGAGCCGAGGGCTCCCTGTTATTATTTTCTTTTAGCTCATTGTGTCTACTGATTTGCCTTAGCTTATTATATCTCTCTGTTCAAATTTTAAACTATTTTTACTATAAAATTCCAGTAGAGCATTAACCTGACCTCGTAATTACTTGACTGGGGTTAGGCTTGGCACTTACTGGGTACCAATTTGTGGTGTACTCATGCCTTTTCCTGCACATGTTTTTCTTGTGAAGATCTAGGTACCATCACTCAGTTTCGTGGCTAGGGGTCCGAGTAGCAGCTTCTATGAGACCGAAAGGTAATTCTTCCGCGTCCGCAGAGTCCTTCGAGTCACCTTCTACTCTATATTTAGATAGATTTTTCATGTAAATTCCCTCACGTTGTATAGAGCTATTTTGAGACAGAGCTTGTGACTAAAGTGATATTCTGGGTTTTTGGGAAATTGTATTTTGTACGCGCCAAGTGGCGATGTTTCATTTGTAGATTTACTTATTTCCATCTTTATTTCATTTCTTCTATTTAATATGTGTTCCGCAATTAGGCTTACCTAGTCGTAGAGACTGGGTGCCGTCACGATGCCTTCGGAAGGTAAATCGGGTCATGACAAGTTGGTATCAGAGCGTCTAGGTTCATAGGAGTCACAAATCGCAATCCGATTTATTAGAGTCTCGTGGATCGGTGTGGAGACGTCTGTATCTATCTTCGAGAGGCTATGTAACTGTTAAGAGCAATCATATTTCTTTGATTTCCTTGTCGTGCGAGTTGTTGACATCAAAAAGTCTAAAACTTCTATTCTATTCCTTCCCATAGATGGTGAGGACCCGTACTGGGAAGACCGACGACCGGGAACCCGAGCCCCCTGCCAGAGCAGCCAGAGGCCGGGGTTGAGGTAGAGGACGACCACGTGGTGCAGCCCGAGCACCGGCGAGAGCACCGACAGAGGAGCCTATAGCAGCCCCAGCTGGAGAGCCGGCACAACAGGTCCCTATTGCTGCTCCAGCCTTACAGGAGACTTTAGCTCAGTTCATGAGCATGTTCAGTACTCTAGCTCAGGCTGGACTACTTCTGATATCTCAGGCTGGTGGAGGGGCACAGACTCCCGCAGCCCACACTCCTGAGCAGAGGGGACAGGTTGATCAGGCCCCGGAGTATATTCTTATACCCCAGCGGCTCCAGTTCAACATGATGCTAGGGTAGCTGTTTCTGAGATCGAGCAGCTCAGACTTGAGAGGTACAAGAAGTACCACCCACCTACTTTCAGCGGACTAGCTTCAGATGATGCTCTGGAATTTCTTGAGGAGTGTCATTGCATTCTCTGCACTATGGGCATTGTGGTGACCAGTGGGGTTTCTTTCACCGCTTTCCAGCTAAGGGGAGCGGCATATCAGTGGTGGCAGGACTATGAGTTGAGTAGTCTGGACGAGACAGCTCACTCACTTGGACTCAGTTTTCATAGATGTTTCTACGAGATTATGTCCCTCAAAGCCTCAAGGATACCTGGCATACGGAGTTCGAGCAGTTGCGCCAGGGTGCTATGACTGTGTCGGAGTATGGAGTCCGCTTCCGTGAGTTAGCTCGGCATGCACCAACCTTGGTTGCCATAGTCAGAGAGCGGGTTCGCCGCTTCATTGAGGGACTCCATCATAGTATGCAGACCAGTATGGCCAGAGAGTTGGAGATGGATATCACTTACCAGCAGGCAGTGAGTATTTCCAGGGGAGAGTAGAGGGCATGTTCGCCTGGGACAAAGAGGAGCGAGAGGCCAAGAGGTCTTGAGAGATTGGCCATTTTTAGGAGCTCGTGCACCAGCAGCACGTTACGGTAGGGGCTTTATGGGATTCCCAGTTCATTCAGCCCTTCCAGCAGCCAGCGGTATTCTAGCTCCTCCTAGACCTCAGGAGTTCTATTATGCACCGCCAGTATCCAGTATGCCTCCAGTTCGAGGTGTTATTTCCGGCAAGCCCAGCAAGACAGCTCCTATTCATTCTCAGCCGCAGCATCCTCCGAAGGGTTGCTTTGAGTGTGGTGACACTCGTCACATGATTAGAGATTGCCCTAGGGCCAGGAGGGGTTCACCTCCACAGTCTTATCAGCCTCTACGTGCTCCGCCGGGTCCTCCGGCTATTCTTCCAACCCCAGATGCCACTCCACCTCCTCAGTCAGCTCGAGGTGGGGGTGGGGGAGGTAGAGGTCGCCCTAGATGAGGAGGTCAGGCCACGTACTATGCCCTTCTAGCCCATTCTGAGGCTGTTGCTTCAGACTCAGTCATCACAGGTATTGTCCTTGTCTGCCATAGGGATGCATCAATGTTGTTTGATCCAGGCTCTACGTATTCATATGTGTCCTCTTATTTTGCTCCACATTTGGGGATATCTCGTGATTCTTTGAGTTCCCCTATTTATGTATCTACTCATGTGGGATACTCTCTAGTTGTGGACTGCGTATATCGGTCGTGTTTGATTTCTCTTAGTGGTTTTGAGATCAGGTCTGATTTATTATTACTTAGCATGGAAGATTTCGATGTTATCTTGGGCATGGACAGGTTGTCGCCCCATTATGCTATTCTTGATTATCACGCTAAGACCATGATGCTGGTTATGCTAGGCTTGCCGAGATTAGAGTGGAGAGGTACCTTAGAGTATACTCCCCGCAGGGTCATTTCATTTCTTAAGGCTCAGCGGATGGTTGAGAAGGGGTGTGATGCGTACTTGGCCTATGTGATAGATGTCAGTGTTGATACCCCTCTAGTTGAGTCAGTCCCAGTAGTGAGGGACTTTCCTGACGTATTCCCAGCTGATCTTCTCGGTATGCCGCCCGACAGAGATATTGATTTTGGCATTGATTTGTTGCCGGGCACTCAGTCCATTTCTATCCATCCTTACTGTATGACTCCTCCTGAGTCGAAGGAGTTGAAGGAGCAGTTACAGGAGTTGCTTGATAAGGGTTTCATCAGACCCAGTGTATCACCTTGGGGCGCTCCAGTATTATTTGTGAAGAAAAAGGATGGTTTTATGCGTATGTGTATTGATTATCGGCAGTTGAACAAGGTCACCGTGAAGAAGAGGTATCCTTTGCCTCGCATTGATGATTTATTCGACCAGCTACAGGGTTCCAGAGTATTCTCCAAGATTGACTTGCGTTCTAGCTATCATCAGTTGAAGATTCGGTAGCCGGATATCCCGAAGACTGCCTTCAGGACAAGATATGGCAATTATGAGTTTCTTGTTTTGTCATTTGGGCTGACCAACGCCCCGACAACTTTTATGCATTTGATGCACAGTGCGTTCCGAACTTATCTTGATTCCTTCATCATTGTGTTTATTGACGACATTCTGGTGTATCCTCGTTCAAAGGAAGATCATGAGCAGCACTTGAGGACTGTGATTCAGACTTTGAGGGAGAAGAGATTGTACGCAAAATTCTCTAAATATGAGTTCTGGCTTGATTCAGTGGCATTCTTGGGCCACATAGTGTCTTGGGATGGGATCAAGGTAGATCCGAAGAAGGTGAAGGCGGTGTAGAGTTGGCCTAGACCGTCATCAGCTACGGAGATCCGTAGTTTTCTTGGTTTGGCTGGGTACTATCGCCGTTTTGTTGAGGGATTTTCATCCATTGCAGCACCGATGACCAGGTTGACTCAAAAGGGTGCTCCGTTCAGGTGGACTGAGGAGTGAGAGGAGAGCTTTCAGAAGCTCAAGACAGCCCTGACTTCAGCTCCAGTGTTAGTATTGCCTATAGGTTCAGGGTCCTATACCGTCTATTATGATGCTTCGGGGATTGGCCTCGGAGTGGTGTTGATGCAGGACGGTAGGGTGATTGCCTACGCGTCTAGACAGTTGAAGGTACATGAGAAGAACTATCCAGTTCATGATCTCGAGTTGGCAGCGATTGTTCACGCCTTGAAGATATGGCGCCATTATTTATATGGTGTTCCCTGTAAGATTTTCACTGATCACCGGAGTTTGCAGCACATATTCAAGCAGAAGGACCTCAATTTGCGCCAATGGAGATGGTTGGAGTTTCTAAAGGACTATGACATCACTATATTATACCACCCAGGGAAGGCCAATGTGGTAGCCGACGCCTTGAGTCACCGGGCGGAGAGTTTGGGGAGTTTGGCATATCTTCCGGCAGTTGAGAGGCCCTTAGCCTTAGATATTCAGTACTTAGCCAGTCAATTCGTGAGGTTGAATATTTCAGAGCCTTGCCGGGTTTAGCTTGTATGGTGGCTCGGTCTTCTCTTTATGACCGCATTCGAGAGCGCCAGTATGATGATCACCACCTTCTGGTTCTTCAAGACAGGGTTCAGCGAGGTGACGCCAGGGATGTGACTATAGGAGATGATGGTGTGATGAGGATGCAGGGTCGGATTTGTGTGCCCAATATGGATGGGCTTCGGGAGTTGATTCTTGAAAAGGCCCATAGCTCGCGGTATTCCATTCATTCGGGTATCGCGAAGATGTACCAGGATTTGAGACAACACTATTGGTGGAGAAGGATGAAAAAGGATATAGTGGAGTTTGTGGCCAAGTGTCTCAACTGTCAGCAAGTCAAATATGAGCATTAGAGACCGGGAGGGTTACTTCAGCAGATTGAGCTTCTAGAGTGGAAGTGGGAGCGGATCATCATGGACTTCGTGGTTGGACTTCCTCAGACTTTGAAGAAGTTCGATGCTATTTGGGTGATTGTGGATCGGCTGACCAAGTCGGCCCATTTCATTCCGGTGTTGACTATATACTCCTCCGAGAGGTTGGCGGAGATTTATATCAGGGAGATTGTTTGCCTCCACGGTATTCTAGTATCTATCATTTCAGACGGAGGTACACAACTCACTTCACGGTTCTGGAGAGCCGTTCAGCAGGAGCTAGGCACTAGGGTAGAGTTGAGTACAACCTTTCACCGTCAGACGGACACGCAGTCCGAGCGCACGATTCAGATTCTCTAGGATATGCTCCGTGCCTGTGTGATGGATTTCGGAGGGTCATGAGACCGATACTTTCCACTTGCAGAGTTTGACTTTAATAACAGCTACCAATCCAGAATTTAGATTGCGCCGTATGAGGCTTTGTATGGTAGACGGTGCCGGTCCCCAGTGGGATGGTTTAAGTCGGGCGAGGCCCGATTCTTGGGTACAGTTTTGGGCCAGGACGCCCTGGACAAGGTGAAGGTGATTCAGGAGAGACTTCGCGCAGCTCAGTCCATGCAGAAGAGTTATGCGGACCGGAAGGTTCGTGATTTGGCATTTATGGATGGTGATCGGTTTTTGCTTTAGGTATCGCCTATGAAGGGCGCCATGAGGTTCGGGAATAAGGGTAAGCTGAGTCCTAGATTTATTGGCCATTTTGAGGTGTTGCGACGTGTTGGGGAGGTTGCTTATGAGCTAGCCCTACCTCCCAACCTGGCAGGAGTTCATCTGGTATTCCACGTCTCCGTGCTCCGGAAGTATCACGGTGACCTGACTCATGTTTAGGATTTCAGTTCAGTCCAGCTGGACAAGGATTTATCATATGTTGAGGAGCCAGTAGCTATATTGGGTAGACAGGTCAAAAAGCTCAGGTCAAAGGATATTGCGTCAGTAAAGGTGCAGTGGAGGGGTCAGCCGGTCGAGGAGGCGACTTGGGAGATCGAGCAGGATATGCCAGTCAGTACCTCATTTTTTCACAGCGTCAGGTATGTCTCTATACTCGTTCGAGGACGAACGATTTTCTTAAGCTGGGGAGAATGTAACGACCCAGTAGGTCGTTCTGAGAGTTAGCGCCCTGATCCCCTAATAATTGTTTTTCCCATATCTATTTTTGCTTTTGGGACTTGTCGAAACGTTGAGTGGTGAAATTCGGAGAGTTTTTGGACACATGGTCCTTACATGTGAGTTTAAGCTTTAGAAATCGGACCGTAGTTGGAACTATGGCAAGACGGGTCTGGAATGGGATTCCGTCGACTCCGTCAGCTCCGTTGGGTTATTTCGGAGTTAGGACTGTGTCCGGAACATGTTTCGAGGTCTGTAGTAGATTTAGGCTTGAATTAGCGAAAGTTAGAATTTCGGCGATTTCGGCCGATAGGTGAAATTTTGATATCGGGCTCGAAATGGAATTTCGAGAGTGGTTGTAGGTCCGCTGTGTCAATTGTGACATGTGTGTAAAATTTGAGGTTATTCGGACTAGTTTTGACGTGTTTCGGCATCGGTTGTAGATTTTGGAAATTTCATAAGTTCTTAGCCTTGAATCCATGTATAATTGGTGGTTTTGAGGTTATGTGATGTGTTTTGGAGGCTCGACTAAGTTTGAATGAGGTATAAGGACTAGTTGGTAATTTCGGTTGAGCTCGCGGGGTCTCGGGTGTATTTCAGATGCTCAAACGGGCATTTTTAGCCCTTGGGAGTTTACTGATTTTTTCTGGTTTTACGGCAGCAGTCATTTGTTCATTGCAATCGCGTGGATGAATCCGCGATCGCGTAGAGTAAAGTTGAGGAAGGCAGATTTTTGTTATATGCTATCGCGTAAAAAGGTTTGCGACCGCATAGGTTGGGCATCCTTGACTTGTGCGTTCGCATGGGTGTGTGTGCGTTCGCGTAGAGGAGTCTTAGGCAGCAGGGATTTGGGTGTTACTCTACGCGATCACGTGAAGCCAACCTTGATCGCGTAGGTTTAGTTGGTTGAGGTCCGCGATCCCGAGCAGGACCCTGCGTTCACGTAGAGGAAAAGAGTGACGTGTGTGGATTACTCTCCGCGATCGCGACTGGGTGTCCGCGATCGCACTGAAGAATAACTGGGCAGAACATTAAATACACAAAATCGAGGGTATGAACCATTTTTCATATTTTGAAGTTGGGAGCTCGGAAAAGTGTGATTTTTGGGGTTATTTTCACCCGGGCAATTTAGGTAAGTGATTCCTACTCGGTTTAGACTAATTTCCATGATTATACTCTTTAATCTACCCCCATAAATTCGAAATTATGGTGGAGAAATTGGGAAAAATTGGATAAGGTTCCTAGGCCACATTCTTGAGTTTTGATCGAGATTTTGATATCTGATTTGAGTATTTCTTGTATGGTTATAATCGTGAGGGAATGGGTGTCTGGAATTTATAATTTTTACCCGATTCCGAGACGAGGGTCCCGGGGACCTTTTGGAAAATTTTCCTAATTTCGTGTATTAGCATCGAGCTTATTAGCTATTTTGATTCCTTAAAGTGATATTTACATTATGAAATCGAATTGAATAGATTTGTGCCATTCGGAGTCGAATACTCGTGGCAAGAGCGTGGTTTTGAGTTGAGTAGCGCAGTCGAGGTAAGTGGCTTGCCTAACTCTGTGTTGGGGACTTCCCCTTAGGCTATTTTAATACCGTTTTATGTTGTTTGATCGACGTGTATGTGTGAGGTGGCGAGTACGTACACGGGCCATTATTGCTAAAACTTCATTTTTCCCTCCATGACTTAAATCATTTCATTCCTATTTCATTGTCTCATGTATTGACTATGTAGTTTAGATTAGGAAGTAGCATGTAAACCTGTTTTACTTGAACTTCCCCTAGTTTTTACTATGTGTACCATGTTTATGTAGTTTTATCCATATTTATACCTGTGATTTTCCTGAACTGTTTTAAATAAAATTTGTATCCTGTATTTGTACTGCATTGCATATTTAAATTGGGACTATGGACGAGATTCTGGGAGCTTTCCCTTTATACTGCATTGCATATTTAAATTGGGACTACGGACGAGACTCCGGGAGCTTTCCCCCTGTACTGCATTGCATACTTGTTACTGTGATATATATTGTGCTGATCCGAGGGCTCCCTGTTATTATTTTCTTTTAGCTCATTGTTTCTACTGATTTGCCTTAGCTTATTATATCTCTCTGTTAAAATTTTAAAATATTTTTACTAAAAAATTTCAGTAGAGCCTTAACCTGACCTCGTCACTATTCGACTGGGGTTAGGCTTGGCACTTACTGGATACCAATTTGTGGTGTACTCATGCCCTTTCCTACACATGTTTTTCATGTGCAAATCCAGGTACTAGCGCTCAGTTTCGTGGTTAGGGGTCCGAGCAGCAGCTTCTAGGAGACCGAAAGGTAATTCTGCCTCGTCCGCAGAGTCCTTCGAGTCACCTTCAACTCCAGATTTAGATAGATTTTTCATGTAAATTCCCTCACGTTGTATAGAGCTATTTTGAGACAGAGCTTCTGACTAAAGTGATATTCCGGGTTTTGGGAAATTGTATTTTGTACGCGCCAAGTGTCAATGTCTTATTTGTAGATTTACTTATTTCCGTCTTTATTTCATTGATTCTATTTAATATTTGTTCCACAATTAGGCTTACCTAGTCGTAGATACTAGGTGTCGTCACGATGCCTTTCGAAGGGTAAATTGGGTCGTGACATGTGCAGTTTTGGTTTAGATCCCCGAGGGCTCGTGTGAGTTTCAGATAGGCTACAAAGTGAGATTTGGCTCAAAAAACACTGCTGGTGCATCTGATCTTGTTACACGCCCCTGATCTCGCATGTGCAAGATCAGGCATCGCATTTGTGACCTATGAGGGGTTCACATTTGGGAGCTTCTCATTGCAAATGCGAAGAGAAGCCGGGCCACCTTGGGTTCGCATTTCCAAGATTTTCTCCGCATTTTCGATGGGGACTGGGGTAAGGCATTATTCGCATTTGCAATAACTGGATCGCATTTGTAGTCAGCCCAATTTGCATTTGCGAACATTTCTTTGCTTTTGCAAAGGAAGCAGAAATGTGGGAGTCTTCGCAAATGCGATGGATTCCTCGCATTTGCGTGGTTCACATTTACGACATCTTCAGCTGTGTAAAAGTGACTAAGACAGGTGTTGGCACAAGAAAGGAAATAGTTTTGAAGATTGACAAAGGAACTCCGAGATGAACCAGGTCCATCACAGGTGACATAGACGAGCAGAGTCAAAGGCACATGAGATGCACATGCAGGAGATAAATGTATTTTGGTAAAATTAAGATATCTTCTGATCGAAAAGATTGCAAAAATGAAATTAGAGAAGGACTCCTTATTCAATAAGAATAGAATCTATAACAAAAATTGAGAAAATGTCTCCTTTTAATTGACGATTATCAAAAAAATCAAAGAATGTTACAAAATTTATATTAACCGCATTCAATATAAGTTCAAGACACATAAGGGCTCTAACCATATTTGGACTTGTGATCAATCCATAGATCCCGATAGAAAATAAATAGGCACTCAAAACAAGTACATGTTCGAGAATCATTAAACAACTCCTTATCAATCTCGACTCCTTTCAAAATGAACAACAATTCAACCGATTTAATTGACTAGTATATAACAAGTATGGAACAAAGAAATATATTNAAGATAAGGAAGGATTTAGGAGTTGAGTTTGACTAGAACTCTTCTACCAAGGAAGAGTTGCATTAGGATTCTAGTTAATTCCTTATCTACTAACTTCTATAAATTGCAAATTGTTCTTATTGTATATAGACGCACAAAAACAGAAATTAATCAAGAATTGAGAGCAAATTCGTGAAGAAATTTTGCAACCAGTTCGAGCCAAATTGGAGAGTGTGAATTTGGAGCTACTTGAACCAGCTAGAAGAACCAGTTCCATCTTTGTCTTTTAGTCTAGTTTATTTGTAGTAGGTGATTACAAATTGTACCTTTCAGCTTTATCTAAAAGCAATTGTAATAGGTACTGCGTATTCAAGTTATAGTTAACTTGAAGTTTGTGGCAAATAGCTAGAGACTAGTTTGCCACAAAGGGTTAGAGTTAATCCTTAGGTTTACAAAAGAGTTTATTTTGTAAATGCTGTTTGGCTCATTGTTGTAGTGTAGTGTTTGGAGAAAATCCTACTGAGTAGTAGGTCGAGGTTTTTCACCTTTTGAGCCAAGTGTTTTCCACGTAAAACTCTCTGTGTTCTTTACTTTTCTGCATTTATTATTCCGCAACAGTACGAGTTGGAACACATAGAAGAATCAGGTCCTTCTATAACGACAACACTCAAAAATTGGACTCCACACAAATCCCCCCCCCCCCCTCTTGTGTGGTATTGACGTATAAAACATCAATTGGTATCAGAGCGGGTTATCCTTGAAGAGGCTAACACCTTAGGAAAAGATAAAGATGAGTTCACCACATGGGAACTGGTAAGGACAATCAATTGTTAGGCCTCCACTCTTCAATGGCCAGTACTTCTCTTGGGGGAAGAATAGGATTAAGGAACACTTAATTGGAGAAGACTATGAACTATGGGACATAGTCATTGACGGTCCTTTAGCCACCATGAATAAGACTGCTGAAGGAGTAGATGTGCCAAAGACTAGAGCTGACTGCACCGCTGAGAATTTGAGAAAGTGGGAGAAAAATGCTAAGGCCAAGAAATGACTTGTGTGTGGACTCGGTCCAGACGAGTATAGCAGAATTCAAAGTTGTACCACTGCCAAAGAAATTTGGGACACTTTGCAAGTGGCTCATGAAGGAACACCTCAAGTGATGAGGTCAAGAGGAACTCTATTATATTCTCAATATGAGAATTTCACCATGAAGGAGGGAGAGACCATCCAAGAGATGAATACAAGGTTCACTACACTGACTAATGAACTCAAGTCTCTTTGAAGGGTCATTCTTGAAGAAGACAGGGTTGATAAAATTCTGACAAGGGTCTTGCCAGTCTCTTGGGAAAGCAAAATTACAATCATTCAGGAATCTAAGAACATTGCAACTCTTAAGCTGGATGAGCTGATTCAAAATCTCACCGCCTATGAACTTAGAAGGCAAACTATGAAGATGGATGGTCCCAAGAAGGAAAGGAGTTTGGCATTCAGAATCACTGAAGAAGCTGATCTGGAGAAGGATGCAATGACCATGATCACAAAGGACTTCAAGAAGTACCTAATGAGAGCAAAGGTTCCTTCAAGAAGTGGAAGCTACAACAAACCAAGGGTTCCTGAAAAACAAACCAATGAGGGATGTTACAAGTGTGGCAAGACTGATCACCACATCAAAAACTGCCTTCAATGGGAAATTGAATGAAAGAAAGAAAAAGCTAAATGAAGGAACATGAAGAAGGAACAGGTTCAACCCAAGAAAACAAAACATCAACAAAGGAAATGGTTGCTGCTTGGGGTGAAAGTTCAGATGATGAGTCAGATGATGAAGATGGAGATGAACAAACACTTATGGTAATTGGAGAATCCGATGAGGAATCTGAGATAAGTATAATTCATCTCAAAGACAAAATTAATTTTTTGTCAAAAGAAAGGCTATCTGAGTTACTCCTGGATTTCATTGATGAATCTGAGGATCTAAACAATGAAAAGAAACAACTGTCTAAGGAGTGTGTGATTTTGAAAGCTAAGTGCAAAAATCTGGAACTTAGGGCTAGAGAAAGTGATAGTAAAAATGCTGAGTTAAAGAACCAGGTTCATGAACTTGACACCACTGTCCTAGAGCTAAGATCTAAAAATCTAAAACTGAAATTAGGAACAGGTAAAAACAAAGTTGATCACACACAACTCACATTAGAAGAAAACCTAGGAAAAATGAAAGACGAGTTGTACAAAAGAGCAGATAAGAGTCCTTAAGGAGGATCTAAAAAGGTCAAGCATGAACTAGATAGAACTAGCAAATGGAACAGGTCATCTCATGCTTTGACATGGCTACAGGAACATCATAGTAGCAATAGAAGAGGACTTGGCTTTGAGAATCCGCTACCTAAGTACGATCCTAAAAGCAAGTACTTCACTCTTCCTGAGGACAATATTTGTACTCATTGTGGTAAGACTGGTCACTTTAAAAGTGAATGTAATGCAACAGAAAAGGCCAGTAAAAAGAACAAAAGTTTTTTTCGAGGGAAGAATTGGCTACCAAGTTGGTCTAAAAAGAATTTAATTCATCCTTTTGCTTATAGAAAGGGACCCAAACTAGTTTGGGTTCCTAAGACTAACCCCTGATTTTCTTTTGTAGATTCAAGTGAAAGGTAGTAGCCAAGTATGGTACATGGATAGTGGCTGCTCAAAACACATGACTGGCAACAAGGACTAGTTCCTTTCACTTGAGGACCTCAAAGGAGGAAATGTCTCCTTTGGAAATGAACAGAAAGGTGACACTAGGGTTGGTAATGAACAAGATGATGAAGAAATTAGGCTGGTCAGAAACTCAGTCCAAACTAAAGCAACACTGTAGGAAGGAACAGGTAATGGAACAGGTTCATCCATCCCGGGCAACATGATAGGGGGAATAGAAANTGAAACCATGCAAATATCTTTACAAAAGCACTGAGTAGAGAGCATTTTGAAAGGAACAGGTTACTATTAGGGATGATTAAGATCACTTAATTGAACCAGTTCAGAATGTAAATACATTAAAAAAAAAAACAAAGAAAAATTTGGTTAGAAATGTTTGAAGCGGGTGTAAATAATCAGATTAACAATTGCTCAGTCTCATACTGTAAAAATTATACTCTTATGCCATGTTTTGATATGACTCACTGATCACAAATGAAATTTTTTCTATCTTTGCAAATTGAGGCTTGATCAAGAGGATTCTGAAATGATGAACCTGGTTCATCGTGATGGTTCATCTGAAAGGCGAGGTATGTGTTCTACACTCTGCACAATTTGAAATACTAATAATTAAATCATGAGCAGAACTCTTCCCAAACTCAAAATCTTTTCAAAGCCTATCAATTTGACTTTGACCAGTTTTGTTTCAACAAAATCCTCACCAAATTAAAATACCTAGATTCTAGGGAAGCCTTAACCGTCACCTCAAAACTAAAAGTTCATTCAAGACATCCCCTCCCTTACAAAACCATTCCCAAATTTTCGATGACTCGGGTAACATCTGTCCCAAGTCCTTCTTCTGAGGTCATCTCTGATGTTGCTGAAAAACTTAGAAAATAGGTTCATACTGGTTGGGTCTGTAATAGATGTGGAGTTTCCGGAAACAATAAGAACAGGTGGTAAAAGTTAAATAAAATTAAAAAGGAAAAGAGGGAGAGGGAGTAAGGTTTAAGAGAGGGGAATAGGGAAAGAATCTGTAAAAATGGCTATCTGTGGTGCTGAGCCAGAAAAGGAGGAAGAAAGTAGCAAGAACGTAGGGGGAAGTGAATCAGGAGAAACCGCTAAAGGGTTAGTCAATTTAGGAAAGGTACAGATGAACCTGGTTCATCTGCTTAGGAAACCCTAGCAGATCTGCTGAAAATGTTAGGCGATAATTACAATCCAAAGAAGAAAAGAACTCTTAAAGCTCAAATGTCTGGAATAACAAGAGAAAGTAAGAAAAGAAAAGCCGCTTCTTCTGAGACTTCTAATATTTCTCTTCCAAGAGAAAGAACTACAAGGAGCAAGTCAAAGCAAAGTGAGGACGAGTTGAAGAGAGCTTTAGAGGAGAGTAAGAAGAAAAGAGTGGAAAAAGGGAAAGAAAAGGTTGTTGAGGATGTTGAAATGGATGAGATGGACCTGGTCCATTAAAGTGAAAAATTTCCAGAGGTAGAGGTTCAGACCCCTAAGCCCAAGAAAGTCAAGACTTCCTCAAAGAAGTCTTCATATGTTTCTAAGTCTACTGAACCATCTATCTTGGCTAAATGAACTAGGTCTGCTTCCAAGCCTTTATTTCCTAGCCTGCCTAGAATTTTCAGTGACCCAGATTCAGAATTTTTTGTTTGTTGATCATGTTTTAACTATTTTTGTTTCATTTTGTGGAGTGTGGCAGAACCGTATTCTCTCTATCAATGAAATCTGATGCCTTTTTCTCTGATTCAGTATCTCTATTTTTTGATAGTTTGAATTTTTAGTTGATTATTGATGATTAATCAATGATTGCATATGCAGTTGCCCAAGTGGCCATGAGTAAGTTTTAAAAATCTGGGATTCACACAATTTTCTTTGCAACTTTTCGATGATGCCAAAAAGGGGAAGATAGGTTGTACTCTGAACATGTGATATTTATAACCTAATGAACTTGGTTCTTTATGATAAATGCTTAATACTCTAATATGTGTCATTGTTGGACTAAGCTGAAACAGGCCTGAAGCACAAAGTTCGTCATCATCAAAAAGGGAGAATTTTTTGGCCCAAAAAAGGAAATAGTTTTGAAGATTGACAAAGGAACTCCAGGTCCATCACAGGTGACATAGACGAGCAGAGTCAAAGGCACATGAGATGCACATGCAGGAGATAAATATATTCTGGTAAAATTAAGATATCTTCTGATCGAAAAGATTGCAAAAACGAAATTGGAGAAGGACTCCTTATTCAATAAGAATAGAATCTAAGATAAGAAAGGATTTAGGAGTTGAGTTTGACTAGAACTCTTCTACCAAGGAAGAGTTACATTAGGATTCTAGTTAATTCCTTGTCTACTAACTTCTATAAATTGCAGNAAGCAATTGTAATAGGTACTAAGTGTTCAAGTTATAGTTAACTTGAAGTTTGTCGCAAATAGCTAGAGGCTAGTTTGCCACAAAGGGTTAGCGTTAATCCTTAGGTTTACAAAACAGTTTATTTTGTAAATGTTGTTTGGCTCATTGTTGTAGTGAAGTGTTTGGAGAAAATCCTACTGAGTAGTAGGTCGTGGTTTTTCACCTTTTGAGCAAGGTGTTTTCCACGTAAAAATCTCCGTGTTCTTTACTTTTCTGCATTTATTATTCCGCAACAGTACGAGTTGGAACACATAGAAGAACCAGGTCATTCTATAACGACAACACTCGAAATTGGACTCCACACAAATCACCCTCCTCTTGTGTGGTATTGACTTATAAAATATCAACATGATTTTTCTCCCATTCTTCAAATTTTCAAAACCTAAAACACACGAGGCGATTTTTCAAAGAACTTCTCTCCCCCAAATCATAGGTAGTGATTCTAAACTAGTTTCTTTAAATCTTTTACTATAGTTTTCAAGATTTCAACCTAGAATCTAAGGTTTTCATGGTGGAATTGGGGATTTTTGGGTAGAAACTAGGGATTTAAAAAATTGGGGATTTATAGCTCAAATTGAGATCGGATTCCAAGACCAATTATATATTCGGGCTCGATTTTGAATAGATAATCAGGTTTTGGTCCGAATTTCGTGTTTGGACCAAGTGGGCCCGTGTGTTGACTTTTTGTTGACTTTTCAAAAAATGGCCTAAAATGAATCCTTTGCAATTGTGGATAGTTCCTAAGGCTTAAATTTAATCGTTTGGTTGGTTATTTCGTAGATTCTATTGGTCTGGAGTCTTGTATGAATGGAAAAGCTATGGAAGAGCTTTGAGTTTGGCTGTTGAGGCGAGGTAAGTGTCGTGGTTAACCTTGGCTTGAGGGATTTGGTATTATTTTCTATGTGTTTGAATGTTAGGTACAACGTATAGGTGAGGTGACAAGTACCTATGCGTTGTTGTCGAGTTATAGCATGCGAGTGGGTCTTATTCTTGTAATTTTTGCTTTCTTTTGGTCATATTGTCCATGCTTAGACTAGCTACTCGTTATATTGAGCATTCATATCATGTTTACAGACCATGGTATTGATTGAGTATTGATTCAAAGTTGAGGTTGGTATTGTGGCACCAAATGTTTGAAATAAGACTTGTTATTGTCATTTCTATCTCCCTGATATTATTGTACATTGTTTTGGTGAGGGAGAGAGTAAATGCACGAAGGGTGATGCCGTGCCGTTTCTATTGTTTCGTATGGTGAGGTTGAGAGTAAAAGCACGAAGGGTGTTCCCGTGCAGTTACCTTTACCGTGTTTACTTATTTCTATTTGTTTAAGCCATATTGGTTGATCAAGTTCTTATCACCGCTTTGTATCTTTATCTTGTGATCCCCTCAGCATGTGCCCCTCCCAATATTACTTGTCCTGTTTCTTTTATTGTTGTTATTGGTATATATATTGTTATGCTGGATAGGTTTGTTTTGTGGGTGTCTTGTCTTTTCCTCGTCACTACTTCGCCGAGGTTATCCTCGACACTAACCAGTACATAGGGTCGGTTGTATTGATACTGCACTCTGCACTTCCTGTGAAGATTTTGGTACTGGGCTCAATTGATCGAGAGGCATAGAAGCTCGGATCGGATCACCGGAGACTCGAGGTAGATCTGTCAGCGTCCATAGACCTTGAAATCCCCGTCTATCACTTCTGTTTTACTGTTTCTTTCATTCGAACAATGTATTTCTTTCAGACTATTACTTGTAGTAAATCCTAGAATGTTAGTGAATTTGTGACACCAGATCCAGGAAGTAGTAGATGTTGAATTTGTTCTCTTGTTGTATTTCACTTTAGTTTATTTACTGTTAATTGTTGAATTGAATGAGGTTTGGCTTAATAATATTCTAACGTTTGCTTGCCTAGCAAGTGGAATGTTTAGCGCCATCACGGTCCCGGCGGTGGGAATTTCGGGCCATGACAAGTTGGTATCATCAGAGCACTAGGTTGCCTAGGTCTCACAATTCACGAGCAGGCTTAGTAGAGTTCGGGGGATCCGTACAGAGATGTCTGTACTTATCTCTCCGGCAACCGATAGAGTTTAGGAACAATGTCATTTGTATTCTTCTCTGTCATGCGATTTTGTTCTCTCAGTGCTAATCGAACTCTTCTACTCTTGTTCTTTCGCAGATGGCGAGAACACGTACGGCATCTTCAGCTGAGAAGCAGTCAGGGCCCTAGTGGCACCTCCTACGAGGGGCAGATGACGAGTCCTAGGCCGTGCGAGAGGCCTGGGAAAGGGCAGGGCTCAGCCCATAGCTCGAGTAGCAGCACCAGTGGCAGAGTCTCAGGTAGAGTTTGATGAGAAGGCTTCAGCGCAGACAGTTCCAACAGGACCAACTTAGGTATCAAAAGGATTCATCGCCACCCCAGTACTACATGATGCTTTGGTCCGTTTGGTGGGCCTCATGGAGAGTGCATCCCAGGCTGACATTTTTCCCATGGCATCATTTGTACCTCAGGCTGGAGGAGGAGCAGCGACTCCTGCTACTCACACCCCGGAGCAGGTGGCTCCCCAGTATCAGACTCCAGTAGCTCAACTAGTTTGATGAATTTCAAGACCATAAACTGCAGCTAACACTACTAACGTTTGTATGGACGTAATTATTGTAACTGGAGAGTATGTATCAAAATAGTCAAGACCTTCTCGTTGTATATACCCTTTGACCACAAGTCTTGACTTATATTTATCAATAGTTCCATCATATTTCATTTTCCTCTTAAAGATCCATTTAGAACCCAACGGTTTATTTCCAGGAGAAAGATCAACCAATTCCCATGTATGATTGTTCAATATGTATTCTATTTCACTATTGACTGCCTCTTTCCAAAAAAAAAGATTTCGAAGAAGACATGCCTTCTTTAAATGTTCGAGGCTCATTCTCCACTAAGAAAGTCACAAAATCTTGTCCAAATGAAGTAGACGTTCTTTGACGTTTACTACGTCTTGGATCCTCCTGATTAAATGTACTTTTTTTTGTTTGTTCCCGAGGTTGTTTGTATCATTCACCAATCGACTCACATTCTTTTTTATACGGATACATATTTTCAAAGAACTCTGCATTATCTCATTCTATAACCGTATTATTATGAATGTAGGGATTTTCTTATTTATGAACCAGAAATCGATATGCTTTACTACTGGTCGCATATCCTATGAAAACACAATCAAGAGTTTTCGGTCCTATTTTTACCCTTTTGGGTTTAGGAACTTTCACTTTTTCCAAACACCCCCACACTTTAAAATAATTCAAGTTGGTCTTCCTTCATTTCCATTTTTCATATGGAATGGATTATGTTTTGCTATGGGGCACTCGATTTAGTATTCGGTTAGCCGTAAGAATGGCTTTCCCCCACAAGTTCTGTGGAAAACCAGAACTTATAAACAATGTATTCATCATCTCCTTTAATGAACGATTCTTTCTTTCCGCAATCCCATTTGATTGGGGAGTGTAAGGGGTTTGTTTGATGAATAAATCCATATTCTAAAGATATTTCATCAAAAGGAGATTCATATTCACCACCCTTATCACTTCTTATCATTTTGATTTTCTTGTTAAGTTGCACAACTTCATTTTTGTATTGCTTGAATGCGTCTATTGCCTCGTCTTTACTATTAAGTAAGTAAACATAGAAATATTGAGTACTGTCTTCAATAAAAGTTATGAAATACTTCTTTCCACCATGAGATGGTATTGACTTCATGTCGCAAATATCTGCGTGAATTAAGTCTAAAGGATTTGAATTCCTTTCAAATGACTTATACGGATGTTTAACATACTTAGATTCCACACATATTTGACATTTTGATTTGTCGCATTCAAACTTAGGCAATACTTCCAAATTAATCATTTTCCGCAAGGTTTTTATAATTGACATGACCCAAAAATGCCATAATTCATTTGACTCAAGTAAGTAAGACAAAGCTGAAATTTTATTATTATTCTCAACAACCATTACATTCAACTTGAAAAGGCACTCAGGGAGGTAACCTTTTCCTACAAACATTTCATTCTTACTTATTACAACCTTATCGGATACAAAAGCATACTTAAAACCGTTCTTAACAAGAAGTCCAACAGAGACTAAGTTCTTCCTAATCTCGGAAACATGAAGGACGTTTTTCAAAGTCACCACCTTGCCAGAAGTCATTTTGAGAAATATCTTCCCACATCCTTCAATTTTGGTCGTTGCAGCATTCCCCATAGAAAGCGTCTCTTCGGGTCCAACAGGAGCATATGTAGCAAATGCTTCTCTAACATCACAAACATGGCGAGTGGCTCCAGAATCAATCCACCACTCCTTAGGATTTCCCACCAGGTTGCATTGAGAAAGCATAGCACAAAAGTCATCAACATCATCGTGCTTTTCAACCATGTTTGCTTGACCCTTTTTCTTGTCTTTCTTTGGAGCACGAAAATCTGCAGATCTGTGTCCAGCTTTTCCACAGTTGTAGAAATTTCCATTGAACCGCTTATTGCTTGGGTTATTTCTCGGTCCAGAAGTCTTCTTCCTCTTTCTCTTATTTTGAGGAGCATCCTCAACAATGTTTGCTCCCATTATTGTTGAGTTTCCACGGCCTTTCTATTCAGCAGCTTTGTTGTCCTCTTTGATTCTTAACCGAACAATGAGATCTTCAAGGGACATCTCATTGCGTTTGTGTTTCAAGTAATTTTTGAAGTCCTTCCACAAAGGAGGCAACTTCTCAATCATCGCTGCAACTTGGAATGCTTCATTGATGACAAGACCTTCAATGAAAATTCTATTAGTAAATATAATAAAATTAATACTTTCAACATCAGTATTAATTGGAATTATACCTTCAACAAGGAGAACATGAGTAATCACTTGCAATCCCTGGACTTGGGTAATAACAGACTTGTTATCTACCATTTTGGAGTCCAAGAATTTAGCGGCAACGAATTTCTTCAACTCGGCATCTTCAGTTTTGTATTTTCTTTCAAGAGCAACCCACAGTTCTTTTGACGTCTCCACATTATTATAGACGTTATACAGATCGTCCTCCAGTCTGCTAAGAATGTAATTCTTGCATAGAAAATCAGAATGCTTCCACTCCTCAGTCACGAGGAAGCGTTCATTTCCTGGAGTTTCGTCGGGCAGAATAGGAAAATATTCCGTAATGAACTTCTGTAGACTTAAAGTAGTCAAATAAAAGAATATCTTCTGCTGCCACCGCTTTAAATCAATCCCGGAAAATTTTTCGGGTTTTTTTTCCAGTGCCAATGCCGGTGTTCGGCTTATCGATGCATTGACAGTCACCATCGGAACAACTTGGCTTCCATTGTCATTCATCATTTCTGTAAAAGAATGACACAGACAAACATTTAAAACTGGAGTAAAAAATCACGTAGATTTTAATCTCCAATGGAGTAGAAAATCGCCACAAAGGCATTAATCTCCAAAACGGAGTAGAAAATCCACAAAGGTTTTAGTCTCCAGAACAGTAAATATAACACAAATACAGAAAACTAAAAATTAAATTCCTTAAGCTTGTTCGTAAACTGTATTTATAAAATAATTCTGGAGAAAATAAAATAATATATAAACAGAAAATGTGAATGACATAGAAGTTAATCCGAGCCACCAGATGGTGAGGACTTGTACTACTAAGCAGGACAGACATCCACCAGTACCACCAACCAGGGCCACAAGAGGCCGAGGTCGTGGTAGGGGAAGAGGTGCAGCCTGCACAGCAGTTGGGGCAGATCCACCATTTGCCCCGAGCCAGGACTAGATCCCAGTTATGGATGCACCAGCAGGACCAGCTCAGGCACCACCTATGCCCATCTTGATTCCTGGCCTTTAGGAGGCCTTAGCGCAGATTCTGACCGTCTGTACCGGTCTTGCTTAGGCGGTCTCTGTTTCGATGGCCGCAGCCAGACTCCCCCCGCCCGCACACCTGAGCAGGTTGTATAGGGACTCTCGACACCGGGGGCACCACTAGCCCAGCCGGTGGCATCTCCTTAAGAATATGTGGTTCCTGCTATGCCTGAGGATGAGAAACTTAGATTGGAGAGGTTTGGGAGACTCCAGCCTCCGTCTTTCGGTAGTGCATAGGGAGAGGATGCATAGGGTTTCCTGGACAAGTGTAAGAGGATACTCCATACAGAAGGTATTCTGGAGACCAGTGGGGTCTCACTCATTAAATTTCAGTTCTATGGGGTTGCATTCAGTTGGTGGGAGGCTTACGAGAGGCATAGGCCGGTCGGTATAGCACCCCTTACCTGGCATCTTCTCTGTTATCTTTCTGGAGAAGTTCGTGCCTCAGTACCGTAGAGAGGAGTTGTGCAGGATGTTTGAGAAGCTTCATCAGGGTGATATATCTGTAATGTAGTAAGAGAAGCAATTCTCGGAGTTTGCCCGTCATGCTATCTGGTTGGTTCCCACAGACAGGGAGAGGATCAGGAGGTTTATAGATGGCCTCACTTATCAGTTGTGATTGCTTATAACCAGAGAGAGAGAATGTCTGGTGCTACCTTTGATGAGGTTGTCGACAATGCTCGGCAGATTGAGATGGTTTGCAGTCAGGAGAGGGTTGAGAGGGAGGCCAAGAGGCCTCGTGGAAAGGGTGGATTTAGTTGTGCTCTTTGTGGGGGTCTGTTCTAGCACGGTAGAGGTCGTCCTTTCAGACATGCTCATATAACTCGCCCAGTTCACCGTGGTGCATCATTTGGCCATGGTTCTTACAGTTATACGCTGGGCCGTTCATCTCTCAGTGCCCTTCCAGTACAGTGTTCTTCATGTGCCCCATCGGGTCAGGGTTCGTCTATGCCAGGTCCTTCTGCTAGTTATCCCGGTGCTCAAGGCTCCCTTCAGTCCCCAACACCTGCACCGGGGAGTTTCTATAACTGTGGGTAGTTTGGTCACATGAGGAGGGAGTGTCCCCGTATAGTGGGAGGTCCCGTTCCACAGAGGAGCTAGCCTATATCATCAGCACCAGTTCCTCCACCACCCGCCCAACCAACTAGGGGTGGAGCTCAGTCAGCTAGGGGTCGCCCGAGAGGGTGAGGCAAATCACGGGGTGGCCAAGACCGTTTCTATGCCCTCCCTGCCAGACTAGATGCCATTACTTCAGATGTTGTGATTACAAGTGTTGTCTTAGTTTTCCATAGAAATGCCTCTGTATTATTGTTCCCCGTTCCAGTTATTCATATGTTTCCTCGTATTTCCCTCATTTTTTGGATATGCCCCGTGAGTCTTTAGTCTCATATGTTCATGTATCAACTCCCGTGGGCGATAGTATTACTGTGGACCGCGTATATCGATCATGTGCGGTGTCTATTGGAGGTCTAGAGACCCGAGTGGACCTTTTGTTGCTTAGTATGGCTGATTTTGATGTGATATTAGGTATGGATTGGCTGTCTCCATGTCATGATGTTCTAGATTATCACGCTAAGATCGTGACGTTGGCGACGCCGGGACGGGTTGCTGAGGGTTGAGTGGAGCAGTTCTATAGACTATGTACCTAGTAGGGTGATTTCATACTTGAAGGCTCAACAGATGGTTGAGAAGGGTTGTAAAATCATATTTGGCCTTTGTGAGGGATGTTAGTGTAGAGACTCTTGCCAATTATTTTGTGCCGGTAATATGTGATATTTTGGATGTGGTTCATGTGGACCTGCCGCGCATGCCGCCCGAAAAGGATATTGACTTCGGTATTGATTTGGTGTCTGGAACTCAGCCCATTTCTATTCCACCGTATCGTATGGAACCAGTGGAGTTGAAGGAATTGAAAGAACAACTTCAGGAACTCCTTGATAAGGGGTTTATTCGGCCTAATGTGTCACCTTGGGGTGCACCAGTTCTATTTGTGAAGAAGAAGGATGGTTCTATGAGGATGTGCATTGATTACAGGCAGTTGAACAAGGTCATAGTCAAGAACAAGTATCCTTTGCCAAGTATTGATGATCTATTCGACCAGTGATAAGTAGGGATTTTAGCCTGTTATTTGCTCTCTTTTACTTATGTTTTGGGCCAAAAATGCGTGAAGGTATTCCCAGAAACTAACTTAATATGCTTGCTTGCAGGGTTTGTTCAAAATGAGCCAAAGGAGCCATAATCAACTCATAAAGGGGTCAAACTTGAACAAAAACCAAGACTGAGCCAAGAGGTGTAGTACGCGGACCGCAACATTAAAGTGCGGCCGCGTAAGTACTATTGCGGAGGTGGCCATTATCTCACTAGCCGCGAATTGGAGATTCAGAGAGGTGGTTTTTGGGAACATACATGGATGTGGACCGCGTTAGAAAGTGGCGGCTGTGAAAGTACCATAGCAGCCACGATTGGGATTCCGTGGACCGCGGTTGCAAAGGTTTAGAGAGTTCACAATTTATGCAAGAACGAGAAGGGCGGTCCGCATTTAAATTACACGGTCGCGAAGGACTCTCACACGGACGCGGTAAAAATTGTATGGTATGCGAAACGAAGCTCAACCCAGACCCATATGTGAAGAAATGTGGACCGCGATAAAAATTACGCGACCGCGAAAGCAAGAGTGCGGTCGCGGTCAGAATTACGTGGCCGAGAAACCTCCACAGAGATATTTTTGTTCAGAAATTTCATCTTAGTATAAATAGAACTTTTTGTCAGTTTTAGGTTAAGTTTAGTTTTGATGAGCACGTCAAACGGTTGGTTTTCCCTTTTTGGGAAATTTTGTACAAGATTTACCTTCAAACTTTAGATTTTAATCTATTACTTTAATATTATGGATTATATTTCATCTTGTCTATGATTTCTACGGTTATTATGAGTAGCTAAACTCCATAGCTAGGGTTATGACCTAACCCTATTATGGGTATTTAATGGGTCTTGAATTTTAGGGCTTAACTGTTTATGGGTTGGTGATATTTAGCCTAATTCATGCTAGAATTGTAGAATTAGTGGTTGCAAACACTGATTCATGCCTTTATCACTTAGGTTCTTCTTGAGAAAGAGGGACTAAGTCTAGGAAAATTAGGATAACAAGGAAATGGGGTGAACTCAAGAGATTGATATCCCCAATTAAAGGGTTAAACCTAGAGATAGTAATACCCGACTTGAGCTAATATCACTTGTATTGCATGAGCACCCATTTGGACTTGAGAAAGCCAAATCGGGCAAAGTCACTCAAACTACCTAGAGGTATAGAGTGAGTACTAGTGTGTGATGGATATATTACGGCCCCAATCAAAACAAGCTTGCCCTAGATTCTCGATACTCGTTAAGTATCCAACTAGGCGGAAGTCATTACCCTAGTCTTGTTAAACACTTGAAAACTATCACCAAAAATATTGTACTTAGCTTTAATCTTAGCATACAATAGAAATAGAAGTAGAAGTATAATCATCACAATCATGTTTGGAAGAGCAATTAGGAACAACACACGCATCTAGACTTAGATAGATACCTATCTCCAAATCAATTAACTCCCTGTGGAAATCGATCCTGAGCTTGTTGGGTAAAACTGCATCGACCATCCTCGCTACTCTATAGTGGTGTAGGATTGGAATCAATCAATTTTTTGTGTCGTTGCCGGGGAGTTTGACGGTTTTAGCTATCTATTTAACTATTTGTGTGTTTTGTTTTTCTTTCCTTCCGTTTTTCTAACATTTGTGTGTCAATTGCTTTAGGTACCAAATGGCTCATAATGATGCTCTCGAAAATATTCCTCTGGGGGAGGAGGTAGATTACAATGATGTGGATGAGGTTAATCTAGAACCTCAAGTCCAAAGAAAAGGACGCCAGGCTAATGACAACGTGCCAAACCCTCCCACACCTCCTCCAAGGGCAGCTCACCGGGTGCTATCCAATGAAGCCTACGCAAGTGCAATTGTCCCGCCCCGGATTCGGGCATGCAATTTTCAAATAACCAATGTCATGCTAACACTATTGGAGAAAAGGGTTTTTTTCACAAGCTCCCCACCAAAAAGTGTATAAGCATCTCAAAGGTTTTGTTGACACTTGTTGGGGGAGCAAGCAGACAAATGTATCTGAGGACGCTCTGAGATTGAGACTTTTCCCATTTTCAATTCGAGGGAAAGATTCGGATTGGATCGAGAGGCTACCCAACTATTCCATCACCACTTGGGATGAGTTGGCTGATAATTTCATAGCAAAGTTTTACTCTCCGGGTCATATGGCAGTATTATGGGATGAGATCTTCACCATTAAACAAAAGCCAAATGAACTCTTACATGAAATATGGGAGCGGTACCATACAATGGTAAAAGAATGCCCCAACAATGATATGACTGAAGCAATGATCCAACAAACATTTTATAGAGGCATCAACACAACCAACCAGTGCGTGGTGAATCACCTAGCAGGGGGAAATTTCATGGAAGTGCCTTATGCCGATGCATGTGACATATTAGATGAGATGGCTGACACCTCCTCAGCTTGGTGAAGTCGGGCAAACGTTTCTTAAGGTGACCCTAATGTCATCCACCTTCACAAGGAACTTCATGATCACGGACAAGCCATAGCGGAGTTGACAACCACTATGAATCAGTTAGCAAAGGCTCAACTCCAGCAGGTTCAGGGGCCAAAGTAAATAAACGCCATGGAAGGAATGAATGTAATGGTCAACAAAAGGAGACAACATGGTCAACAAGTGCAAAACAATCAAGATCAATTTGAGCAAAGTGGTAGGGGTTACAATCAAGACGATTCTTATGATGATCAAAGTGATGAAGTTTTATATGCCAATAACTACCAAGGTCAACGGATCAATGCTCCAAATCAACAATGGATATTACAAGGGAACAATCAAAATTGGGGCAACCAAGGCCAAGGGAATTGGGGGAACAACAACAGAAACTGGGGAATCAAGGAAATATCCAAGGCAATTGGAGTGGCAACAACAATAACAATTGGGGAAGCAATGGAAATCTAGGGGATTGGACCAATAATAATCAAGGAAGTCGGGGATCGGGCTTTCAAAGGCCCCCGATATATCAACAACCCAACAATCCGCCTCCATATCCGTCTCAAGGGAATAGTTCTTCAAACAATGAGATGGGGCGGATAGATAGTATGTTCAAACAAATGATGGAAAGGAATACCGACTGACTCCGATGCCCAAATAGCCTCCAACACTACTTCTATCTACAACTTGGAAGTAAAAATGGGTCAAATTTCTCAAGCATTGAATAATCGCCCTAAGGGGGTACTACAAAGTGATACGGTAGTAAACCCGAAGGGTGGGAACAATACAGTCCATGCTATGGCGGTGACCACAAGAAGCGGTAGAGGTGGAGATGCAAGTATCTCTAATCCAAAGAAGATTGTGAGTGATGATGTTGTGTTGCAAGAAGATGATGAGATTCAAGCCAATGATGAGAATGTGAATGATGAAGTGAGGATTGATATTGATGACAACATGGAGGAGACTCAAAATGACGTGAACCCGTCTAGGGAACACGTGATAGACATACCGATAACGGTAGTGCCCAAAGCCAACGATCCTTTATCAAGGCCTACTCCACCGTATACCCAAAGGCTTGCAAAACAAAATAATGAAAACCAATTGAAGAAGTCTATTGAGATGATGAAAAGTTTGTCCATCAATGTGCCCTTGGTGGAAGCTCTAGAGCAAATGCAGGGATATGACAAGTTCATGAAGGACTTGGTAACAAAGAAGAGATCTATGAATTGTGAGACCATTAAAATGACTCATCAAGTGAGTTCCATTGTGCATTTCGTGGCTCCAAAGCTAGAAGATCCTGGCACCATTACAATTCCATGCACCATTGGTAGTGCCGATTTTGCAAAAGCCTTGTGTGATTTGGGAGAAAGTATTAATTTTATGCCATATTCGGTGTTCAAAACATTGGGTATTGGGCAACCGAGAGCTACTTCCATGAGATTGAAAATGGTGGATCATACTATGAAGAGGCCGTTGGGAATTATTGATGATGTTCTAGTTCAGGTCGACAAGTTCATTCTTTCCGCAGAATTTGTGATTCTCGACTGTGAAGTTGACTATGAGATGCCGATTATATTGTGGAAACCTTTCCTAGAAACAGGGAAGGCATTGGTTGATGTGGAAGCTGGGGAGCTCACCTTCCGGGTGGGCGATGAAAAAGTTTTATTCCACTTGTGCAAGTCAATGAGGCAACCTAATAGCAACGAAGTTTGCTCTTTTGTGGATAATGTAATGAAGGTTATTGTTGATGACACGAGTGCTATGATAAATATGGAGGACCCTTTGGAATCTGTATTGTTAAATCATGAGGATGATGAGAAGGAAGGCTTGATAGATTGTGCAAATGCCTTGCAAGGAATGGGATCCTACTTATATGGACCCCGTAAACTTTCCTTGGACTTGGAAAACAAGAAGACTCCACCAACAAAGCCCTAAATATAGGATCCACCAACATTGGAGCTGAAGCCTTTACCTTTAAGATATGAATTCTTAGGCCCTTGTTACACATTACCTGTTATTCTTTCTTCGTGCTTAACTAACGTGCAGGTAGACTCCACCCTTGCGGTGCTTCAAAGAAGGAAGAAGGTAATTGGATGGACTTTAGCTGACATTCGGGGTATAAGCCCCACCTTTTGCATGCACAAAGATATACTAGAAGTTGATGCCAAACCCTCCGTGGAACATCAAAGGATGTTGAATGAGGCCATGCAAGAGGTCGTCAAGAAGAAAATTATAAAGTGGCTAGATGCAGGGGTCGTGTACCCCGCTAGAACCGTCACCGGATGGAGGGTATGCATGGATTACCGAAAGCTAAAAAAAGTGACCCGCAAAGACCAATTTCCATTGCCCTTTCTTGATAAAATGTTGGATAGACTTGCCGGGCGGGCCTATTATTGCTTTTTGGATGGGTACTCCAGGTACAACCAGACTCTCATTGCACCGGAAGACCAAGAGAAAACCACCTTCACATGTCCGTATGGAACATTTTCATTCTCACGGATGCCGTTTGGTTTGTGTAATGCACTGGCTACCTTTCAGCAGTGTATGATGGCAATATTTATGGATATGGTGGAGGACTTCCTCAAAGTGTTCATGGATGATTTCAGTTTAGTGGGGGATTCCTTTGAAGAATGCTTGGATAATCTTGACAATGTGTTGGCCCGATGTGAAGAGACCAACTTAGTGCTAAATTGGGAAAAATGCCACTTTATAGTCGAGTAGGGAATTGTCCTCGGCCATAAGATCTCAAAGAACGGTATTGAGGCGGACAAAGCAAAAATTGAAGTGATTTGAAAACTCCCTCCTCCAACTTCAGTCAAGGGAGTTAGGAGCTTTCTTGGTCATGAGGGGTTCTACCGAAGGTTCATTAAGGATTTCTCAAAAGTGGTAAACCCCTTGTGCAAGTTGTTGGAAAAGGATGCAAAGTTTATGTTCAATGAAGATTGCATGAAAGCTTTTGAGCTTCTCAAGTATAGATTGACTACCACTCCCATCATTACCGCACCTAATTGGAGCTTACCATTTGAGCTCATGTGCGATGCTAACGACGTTGCGGTAGGAGCGGTCTTGGGGCAAAGGATCAACAAGATATTTCATCCAGATTATTATGCAAGAAAAGTGATGAATGACGCCCAAGTCAACTATAATGTGACAGAGAAAGAGTTATTAGCCATTGTCTTCACCATGGAAAAGTTCAGGCCATATCTCAAGGGTGCCAAAGTGATTGTGCACACCGATCTTGCAGCACTTTGTTACTTGATGAACAAAAAAGGACTCTAAGGATAAGTTGATTATATCGGTTCTTCTTCTTCAAGAGTTTGACCTTGAAATCATTTATCTAAAAGGGAGTGAGAATCAAGTGGCGGACCAATTGTCCCGCTTGGAAGAGGAGGGGAGGCCCGATGATGGCCTCAAAATTAATGATTCGTTTCCGGATGAACAACTTCTCTCCGTGTCTTTGAATGGTATGACTTGGTTCGCCGATGTGGCTAACTTTCTCGTGATCGAAATTGTACCGAGTGAGCTCTCCTCTAACCAAAAGAAGAAGCTTAAATGGTACAGCTTGGATTATTATTGGGACGATCCATATTTTTTTAAGATTTGCAATGATGGTGTGATTCGGAGATGTGTTCCGGAAGAGGACCAAATGAGTATTCTTGATGCTTGTCATTCCTCGCCCTACGGTGGTCATCATAGTGGGGCGAGAACTGCTACAAAGGTTCTCAATTGTGGATTTTATTGGCCTACCCTGTATAAAGAAGTTAACGAGTTTGTTAGGAGGTGTGATAAGTGCCAAAGAGCTGGTGGAATTTCCAAGAAGGATGAAATGCCTCTCACCACTATTCTTGAAATTGATATTTTTTTACGTGTGGGGCATCGACTTTATGGGGCCATTTGTGAGTTCATGTGGTAACACTTATATTTCAGTTGTCGTTGATTATGTTTGCAAGTGGATTTAAGTTGTGTCTTTGCCAACAACGAGGCACGAAGTGTGGTGGTGTTCTTAAAAGAAAAATATCTTCACAAGGTTTGGCACCCTAAGGGCGATCATCAGTGATGGGGGTTCCTATTTTTGCAACAAGGCCTTTGACACGTTACTTTCCAAGTATGGTGTAAATCATAAGGTGTCAACCCCTTATCACCACCAGGCTAGTAGACAAGTTGAGGTCTCCAACAGGGAGATAAAGAGCATATTATCCAAGACTGTCAGTGCAAACCGGGTTGATTGGTCAAGGAAACTTGACGATGCTTTGTGGTCTTATAGAGATACGTACAAGACTCCAAGTGGTATGTCTCCGTACCGTGGTATTTGGGAAAGCATTCAATCTTCCGGTTGAATTAGAGCACAAGGCCATGTGGGCATTGAAGAAGTTAAACCTTGAATGGGGTGTAGCTGCCAATCTCCGGGTAGAGCAACTAAATGAACTTGATGAGTTTCGGTTCCATGCTAATTCCAGCTCATCTTTGTATAAGGACAAGATGAATTACTTACATGAAAAATATGACTGGAATAAAGAGTTCAAGGAGGGTGACTTGGTTCTTCTATTCAGCTCTCGGTTACGACTGTTTCTGAGAAAGCTCAAGTCAAAATAGAGTGGCCCTTTTGAAGTGGTGTATGTTAATCCGTTTGGTGCTCTTGATTTGAAAAACAAAAATGGTGAAATCTTCAGAGTTAATGGGGACCGAATGAAGCACTACCTTGGCAAGTTTGATGACAGCCATGTGGTGGCCTTGATCAATTTCAAATGATGATGGTAACATGTGTCGTGTCGCGACGTTAAATCAGGCGCTTCTTGGGAGGCAACCCATGTGTTTTTCTTTCTTTCTTTTGATTTTCTTCTTAGATTAGGCATTGATTTTGACTAACTAGTTGTGAAGCTTGTGTAGTAATTGGTTTTGCAGTGCAGGACTTTGACAGGAAAAATTTGGCTAAGTGTGGGAATTTTGCGTAACGCGCCCAAAATTTAGCGATCTGTGTTAGCATTTCATGGTGGCACCTTTTTGTCCGCGGACGCGTACTTGAAAGGATAAAAATACCAACTCTCTGAATTTGAGTACGCGGCCGCATTCATAATTTGGCAGACCGCGTCGAGTTTCGCGGCCACACCCATTTTCTACGGACCGCGCCCAGGATCTTGCAGCGGCTCTTCATAATGTACAAAGCGTGGACCGCGATAGAATTTCGCGTACCGCGCTCAAGTAAGGCGGTGAGTCCACATATGCTAAGTATAAATAAAGGGCTTAGGCCATTTACACTTTTCGAACCCTAAAGTTTCACCACACTAAAGCATTGTTCATCTTCATCTTCTCTGGCTCTCAATTTCATTTCATACTAATCAAGATCCAGTAAAATTTCACAACTGGTATGCTCAAATCCTTGAATTGATTTTATCTTTTTCTTTTCTTTTCTTTTTGTTTTAATTTTTTTCTTTTTAGTTAGGGTTAAATAATTGCCATAATCTCACATTTATGCTTAATTCATGTGGGTACTTTTTACATGCCTAATGGGGGATAGGGTTATTAACTATGCTTGTTAATTGAACTAATTTTGCACTTAGTGAAAACCCTAGGTTTGAATGTTCGTCAGTGCAAGTTTTGTTTGAATTTCGCGGTCCGGCGGTCCATTTTCCGCGGTCCGTGTTCCCTAACTTGTAAGAACTGAGTATGGATATATGTTTGCGGATGCAGGGACATTTTCCATGGCCCGTGTTTGGTCTTTCGTGGCCGCGTCCAAGAGTTCGCGGTCCGCGCTCTTGACTTTCATAGAGTTTGATAATTTCTTTCGCGACCACATTCACTTTTACGCGATCCGCATTTGGTCTTTCGCATCCACGTTTATTATTTTGCGGTCCGTGTTCGACCATGATCAGAGAGTTGGTACTCTTAACCCAACCTCTTCGCGGCCGCATTCATTTTTACACGGTCCGCACTGGGCCTTCCGCGACTGCCTTCAATTTTTCGCGGTCCGCGATGCCTTGTTTTGAGAAGCACTGTGTTCATTTCTTCTGTACTATTTTAAGGCATGAGTGAACCCAAATATAATTGTATTTCACTACCAGTGTGTTGCAGAAAATGGTACGATCTCGTGGTGGGGTAGACAAGCCAAAAGGGAGGGCAGAATCCTCCCTAGGCCGGGTTAAAGGCAACCAAGCCTTACCCTTAGCAGCTCAAAGATTATAAGCAAAATGCAAACCATAGTGAGACCTTCGGCTGACTCCTCGGACATGAGTGAATACCTCACCAATCCTAGGAGGTTTCTGAGGGGTAGTCTACACAACCTCAACAAGAGGACAAATCAAAACCTTTCAGACTGGTCAATGAACCTACCTCCTCGTCTGATGGCTCAGAAGGAAGTAGTGAGACTTTAGCACAAGCTTCTCTGCCTGCTGCAACTCCGGCCTCAACAGCGTCTCATATTAATATTAATGATGAAGAAGAGGTCTTGGATGACGGGAGAGGAGGTGATACCCATGTGTGTGTGTGGGGGGGGGGGGTTGACCAGGTCAAGGAAGCCCGCAATATGGGAAGATAGGTTCGTGAGTGAGAAGGCCTACCCAAAATTCCAGGAATGGTGGCCACAAAGGTTGCTCACCATTGAGCGACAATTCATAGAAAGAGACTTTCTCCCTCACAATTCGAATGTGAAGAGACAATTTGAGGAAAGAAAGGGGTGGAAATACTTCACTAGCAAGTTGCCTGACGCAAATGAGTACCTAGTCAAGGAGTTCTACACTAATGTTGCCCACATCAAAAAGGGCACCACTATGACTAAGGTATGAAACCGGAAGATCCTGTTTGATGGCACTACATTGAACACATATGCCGGGTTTGAAGATGTAGACGCAACTCAATACTTAGAAAAAGTGTCATTAGATGAAGCAACCCGTCCATGGCCAGAAAATGTGATAGCCATCCCAAGGACAACACCGTCCCGGCTTACACCTGGAGTCCAAATTGTAAGAAACACCCTTAACTTTGAAGCCAAAGGGTGGTGCAGCTTTGTATGCAGCCGGATTGATCTGTCCCAGCATGACAGTGACATCCCAGTCTCCTGGGGTATCCTCATAACTTCCATCATGGCAGGGTACCCAATAAATTTGGGGAACCCTATGGCCCAAAACATATCCAAAGCAACCGAAAAGGAAGAAAGGTCGTACCCATACCCCAACTTCATCACTATGTATCTAGAGGACCAAGGGGTAGAGGGGAGGCACTATGACACGAAGGTGAAGCGGAAGAGGCCCTTCTCCTGGTATAGCCTTCAAGGAGCAGACAACCCGAAATCCAAAGGAAAAGCCAATATTCCCACTGGCCAGTCTAAAGAGCCAAGGGTAGAGGCCACCGGGTTAGAGCCTTCCACAACATAGGGTTCTTCAGCTGCTATGCCTCCTCCTTCATCTGGGCCATCCATCACTGCCCCATTATATGTGCCATCATCTTCCACCTACCTTCAGACTGCACAACGGGTTACTCACACATTATCCAGCATTAACAACTGGATGCAGGCAGCCAAATCAAAGATGTATGTCTTATCCAGTGCAGTCGCAACACAAGCAGCCCCAACATAGCTTCAGGTACCTCCATCAGTGGAGGATTCATTGAAGGATCCATAGTGTGCCTGACCCCATGCAGACAGAGACCACATAGGGAGTTTTCTTTACTCTCTAACCCTACCATGATTTTATTTTGGTATTAGAATTGAGGACAATGTTATCCCTTAGTTTGAGGGTGGTCTTATTTTGATTTGATGACATTGGCATATAATAACTATGATATTATTTATCTTTATTTTTACTTATCGTTATTTTCATGTTCATTATTTTTTCACTTTTGGTATGTATATAACTTTACCATTCCATATATATATTCATTTTCATTTTGTATATATTCGTTTCTCTCCATTATTGTACATATTTATTTTACTTCCCGTAGTTTACTTCATAACTTCTTTTGTATTTTTCCTTAATAGATTAGCTTCTTATTCCTTTAGTAGCTCCTTTTTTGAGTTTTTAGCTTCTTTTTACATTTTGCGTGATCAATAAGCCTTTGGTTTTCTTAATTCCACGGTTCTTTCTAAAGGTGGATGTTGTGTGAACCGGGTGGCTCTTCCCAATGATGGATGGCATGACAACCCTTTTAAGGGATTGACTCTGTTGTCTTTTTGCTTTGATATTAGTAATAATGAATAAAAGTGTCTCAAGAGGATTCACTTGGTACTAACACATTTATCTTTGACCTCATGGTTAAAGACAAGTTGATTGACAAAGAATAACTCTAGTTATGACTTTTAGACTCTTGAGTTGACTAAAACTATCATCGAGTGGTTTCCTTGAGCCATATGTGATCTTCAATCTTAGCTAGGGTTGTTATGGGACCTCGACTCTGTTCTCTTTAACAATCTAGTAGCTTGAGAGGTTCACACAAGGATTCTGCTTGCCAAATTGCTTTGGTAATTTTTCTTTTGGTTCTTGTTTCACTTCTGTGTTTGTGCGTTATTTCTTCAGCAGGAATGCTTCAACATTTTATAGAGTTAGTAGTTGAGACGTTGTTGTTCAGTTCCATACAACTCTTCCTTGGTGGATGAGTTTGAGTTTTATCTCAACTTCCTTGATCTCGATTCTGTCCTACATGAAATCCAACTCCATCTTCTTATCAATTTGCAACCTTTTCGCTTAGGAGATAACCTCTTAGTTCTAGATAACCTCTTAGTTCACAGATAATGTTTATCTCCTGTGCATGGGCGCTTCTCGTGCCAATGGGTCTGTTCGACTATGCTTGCCCTGATGGACCTAGTTCAACTAGGTTGGCATTTGTCAATCTGCAAAATCATGCAGTGACTTGAGTCAACAAATTTCACCCTTTTTGATGATGACAAAATCTGTGCTTAACTCTTTACATACTTCAATCCAACATAGACACTTTTTATAGATTTAAGCATTCATCATAGAGAGACCAGGTTCATTAGGTTATAAATATCACAAAAAGTAAAATTTTGAAAGCACATATCTTCCCCTTTTTGGCATCATCGAAAATTTGCAAAATGATAAACTTACCAGATGTATTAACAATTACTCATGGACATTGAGGCAACTGCAGATGCAAATCATGAATTAATCATCAAAGGAAACCAATTAAATGTAAGCTATTTAAGAAACTGAGACAAAATCAATAACCAAACAACAACATTCATTGATTAGACAGTAGAGCAGACACCATATACGAAAATAATTAAGAACAGTCGCAACCATGAGCAAAACAGAAAACAAAAAGCAAAACAATCCCAAGCTGGGTCATAGAGGGGGTTTTTGGAGGCAATGGACTCGTAAGGCTGGGAAGGGCAGAGGAGGTTGTGGTCTTGGCTTGAAGAAGAGAGAGAATTTGATGAAGAACTCATTCTTCTCCCTTTCTTTGGCTAATTCAGCTTTGAGAGCATCCCGCTCAGCTTCAACCTCAATAAGGCGATATTTCAAACAAAGGATCTCTACATCCTTGATCTCACCGTCCTGCACAAGCGTCCTGACCTTGCTATTAACAGGCAGTTTCCTAGATGAACCAGGTTCATCCTTAGGAATATTAAAAGTGTAGTCATAGGTCAGTAGCGTATTCTTCCCAAAGTAGTCCTTAGCAGTATCCATTTCAGCATTCTTCACTAGAACCTTGAAGTGAGCAAGCAGGGCAGTCAGGATAAACCCATAAGGTATAGCATGTGCCTTGGCTCTATTCACAACCTTGTCCAAGATATGGATGATGAAGGCATGCCAATTGATCTGTTTACCCCTGTACAAGCACTCCATGAGCGTGAGATCCATGTAGCTGGCAATGTGCCTTCGCTCTTGCCTAGGCAGTAGAAATTTTATCACAAACTCGAAGAACAGTTTGTGCTGATGCCTCATCTCACTTTTAAACACTGCCCTGGGCTCCAGTTCTTGCTCATTGTCACAGAAGGACCTTGTGATTTGAAGAGCTGAGGGAAAATCATCCATATTAGGCCACCTTTGTCTTGTGTAATCATCATAACCATCAGAAGGGATATGCAGTATCTTCCCCAACTCCTTTGCATAAAAAAAAATCTCAATCCCTTGAACCTTGGAGAATACTCTGCCATCTTTGACAACTCCGTTGGCCATAAATTCAACTAACTCATTCCTAGCCATCCTTCCCTCAAGGTGAAGAACCATTTCCTTCCACCCTTGCACATCCAAGGTATCCAACAGGAAAATCATCCCTGACTCCTCAAGGTGTCTAAACAGCTTCCCCTTCAAGATAGTACGCTTACCAAACATTGTGAGTTTGTTAGTCTCCTCACCAGACACTTCTTCTTCTTCTGCACTTCATTCCTCATCACCAACAATCTTTACTTTCTATGACGCAGACCTGGTCCTCTTTGCAATTGTTGAGGGTGTGGCAGAAATAGATGCCGACTTCTTGGAAGAAGCCTTAGCTTTCTTGGGTTTTGGTGTCTCAAACTCAACTGGTGCTGGTTGCTCTTTCTGATGGACCAGGTCCATCTCATCGTCATCAACATGAACGGCCTCAATAGGCTCTCCAACTTTTGCCTTTCCCTTGGTAGACCTCTTCTTATTCCTCTTTCTTAGAGATTTTTCCAATTCTTCTTCTCCTTGCCTAATTGTGCTTCTAGTAACACGACTCTTTGGGGAAGGAGCATCAGCAGATGATGAAGCTTTCCTCTTCTTGTCTAGAACCAGGGTATTAAATTTCTTGGATTTTGGAGTTCTCTTCTTTTTGGGGTTGTAGGACTCACCCAACTTTTTCATCAACTAAGCCAACGTTTCCTCAATAGATGAACCAGGTTAATCTACTGCTTGTTGTAGACTTAACAGACCTGCTGCTGCTTCCCCAGAATTGCTTCCCCCTGAAACTTTGACTCCTTCCTTAACAATTGCAGGAGCGGGGCCACCAATAGCTAGAGTGGCACCTTCCTTCCTAGATCCCCTTTCTGAACTGCCTTCTCCCTCTCTCTCAATGTTTATGTTTTTCCCAATTTATCTTTGCCTATCCGGTACCTCTACATCCACTATTGACCCAATCAAGATAAACCTGTTTTCATCCATTTCAGTTGCAGACCCAACTTCAAGATTTCCCTTTTCAGTGTTAGATGAACCCGGTGCTTCATCCTCATTTGCAGATTTGAAAGACTCGCTGGAAGATTTAGAGTCTTGGACCTTGCTGGCTTGAAGTATCTCATTCAATTTTCTAGCATGAGAACCATAGGCAACTGTTTTCCTGGCCAACATCTTTACTCTATGTTTTCTGAGGGCTAGAGTGGGGCTAGGTGTAACGGCTGGGACTGATTTGGATGAAGGAGTAGGTTCAGGGATAGATTCAGGAACTGGAGGATTTTGGGGTGTTGAAGACCTGGTTGGAGAATGTGAGTTGTGTATCGATGGAGAATTTGAACCAGTGTCGTCAAGACCGACCTCGTAATCAGGGGTGGTTAATGAAGATGAAGCAGGGGGTGGTGTATAAGACATTGTTATGAAGATTTGGGGAGAGAAGAATGTTGATCGCCTTGGTATGCAAGGAATGATGAACTTGGTTCGATGGTTTGCTTTTGAATAGTGGAGGTAATGGTGGCCTTCTAAAGATGTGGTTATTAATTATACAACGGGCATAATTCTTGGTCAAGTGGGAGTCTAATCGTTGCAGGAGTGTCAGTGATTATACGGTTATAACTCCCTAAATCTAGGCTAATTAAGGTTCAATGGGACTCTTAGAAACTAGTTCATTTTGGAATAAGTACTGAGAATTTGAAATGAACCAAATAGATAGAGTCCTGCTCATGTGTGACTATAATTATTTCAATAAGTGTATGGTGATGAGCACGTACCTTGTCAGTCAGATGAACCAGCAGTAATAAACAAGGTTCATCGTGTTATAGTCTTTAATTTGCCTCAATTTACGAAGATAGAAAAACATCATTAGTAGCCACAGAATCATATTAATACATGGCAAAGGAGTATGGAAGTAAAGTCATGATACTGATCAATGATTAGTCTGGTTAGTTACCTATTTTAGTGTTTCTAGCCAAAAAATTCATTTTTTTTCTCAATTAGGTGATCTTAATCATCCCTAATTATAGCCTGTTTCTCTCAAAATGCTCCCTACTTAGTGCCTTAGTGAAGATATAAGCAACTTGTTTGTCAGTAGCACATAATTCGATTGAGATCATTCCTTTTTCATAGTTATCTCTTAGGATATGGTGTCTGACATCTATGTGCTTGGTTCTCTTATGATGAACCGGGTTCTTCGTCATGCAAATTGCACTAGTGTTGTCATAGAAAATAGGAATGCATCCAACCTCTATACCAAAATCCATGAGTTATTTTTATCCATAGCAACTGAGCACAGCATGAGGTTGCAGCCACATATTTAGCCTCAGCAGTAGACAAGGCTACTGAGTTTTGTTTCTTGGTGGCCCAAGACACAAGGCAAGAGCCCAAAAAGTGATCCATGCCTGAGGTACTTTTCCTGTCAACCAGGAAACCTGCATAATCAGCATCAGCATATCCTACAAGATCGAATTTACTACTTTTAGGATACCAAAGACATAAATCAGTAGTGCCCTTCAGATATCTCAGAATTCTCTTCACTGCAGTTAGATGGGATTCCTTTGGATTTGCCTGAAACCTAGCACACAGTCCTACACTGAACACAATATCAGTTCTGATGGCAGTGAGGCTCATCCACATTTCTATAGCTTTTGATAAATGGATGAACCAGGCTCATCCACATCTAATTTTGTAGGTGTGGCTATGGGGTGTCAATTTCTTTTGAGTCTTCCATTTTAAATCTTCTGAGTAATTCTTTCACATATTTCTTTTGATGGACCATTGTTCCATTTGAGTTTTTCTTGATTTGCAAGATTAAAAAGAAGTTTAGCTCACCCATCATACTTATCTCAAACTCACTCCCCATAAGTTTAGCAAATTCCTTACTCAATTTGTTAGAGGTTGCCCCAAATATGATATCATCCATATATATCTGCACAACTAGGAGATCCTTACCTTTTTCATTTAAGAACAAGGTACTGTCAATTTTACCTCGTTTGTATCCATGTTCTAGAAGGAATTTTGATAGCCGCTCATACCATGCTCTTGGTGCTTGTTTGAGTCCATACAAAGCCTTGTCAAGTTTGTATACATGGTCAGGTGTCTCCTTGCTTTCAAAACCTGGAGGTTGTTTGACAAATACTTCTTCCTTTAGATAGCCATTGAGGAAAGCACTCTTTACATCCATCTGATGGAGAGTGAATTCTATGTGTACAGCAAATGCTATAAGATGTCTGATTGCCTCCAGTCTTGCCACAGGAGCAAAGTTCTCATCATATTCAATTCCCTCTTCTTGACTATATGCTTGGACAACCAGTCTGGCCTTGTTTCTTGTAATTGTTCCATCCTCATCGAGTTTGTTCCTGAAGACCCACATTGTGCCAATCACTGATATGTCTAGTGGTATTGGGTACCAAGTGTCATACTTGACTTCTTTCAAATTGATTCAGCTCTTCTTGCATGGCATTTTACATAGTCAGCATCCTATAAAGCTTTAGCAATGTTCTTTGGTTAGATTAACGATAGAAAGGCATCAAACGCACACAGATTTTTCAAGGATGATCTTGTTTTGATTCCGGATGTCAAATTTGTTATGATGATCTCAAGAGGATCAGAGTTTTGATATCTGTGTGGTTTGAGCACCAATTTTTGTGGACCAGTATCAGGCCAAGGTCCAGAGTGATTTGCTATTGAGTTCCGCCTATCATGTTGCTTGGGGTAGTAGGACCTGGTCCATCATCTTTTCCATCTTCCATAATTGCTTCAATTTGTTCACTGCTTCTGACCAATCCAAGCTCCTCATCTTCTGGTTCCTATCTCTTAGAAAGAGTGTTAGTTTCATCAAACACAACATGCACACTCTCCTTTACACACATAGTCTTTTGTTATATACTTTATAAGCTTTGCTATGAGATGAATATCCAAAGAATACTCCCTCATCACTTCTGGGATCGAATTTACCTAGGGAATCCTCGCCATTGTTGTGCACAAAGCACTTGCATCCAAAATCCCTAAGGTGGGATATGTTGGGCTTTCTCCCTTTAAGTAATTCATAAAGAGTTTTCTCTACCAGTGGTCCGGTCATTACTCTATTTATTATGCAGCATGCAGTGTTTATTGCTTCTGCCCAGAAGCTATCAGGTAGTTTTCTAGAAAGAAGCATAGTTCTAACCATATCTTCAAGAGTTCTGTTCTTTCTTTCAACAACCCCATTTTGCTGTGGGGTTATAGGGGAAGAAAAGTTGTGATTTATACCATGTTCATCACAGATTTCACCAAACTTTGCATTCTCAAATTTAGTACCATGATCAGATCTTATTTATGCTAGTTGATTTCCTAAATTTTTTTGAGTTTTTCTAACAAATGAAGTGAACATATCAAACGCTTCATCTTTAGATGTCAGAAATAAGGTCCAAGTGAACCTTGAGTAATCATTAACTAGCACCATTACATATTTCTTACCACCTCTGCACAGAGTTCTCATAGGACCACATAAGTCCATATGAACCAGTTCCAACGTCCTGGTGGTACTGACCATTTTCTTTATTTTGAAAGAGGATCTTACCTGCTTCCCCCTTGCATTGCCTCACAAACTTTGTCTTCCTTGAACTTAATGTTAGGAAGCCCTACCACTAAGTCCTTAGAGACTAATTTGCTGAGCTGATTTAGACTTGCGTGACCAAGTCTTTTGTGCCAAAGGAGGGGATCACTGTCCAACACACTTAAGCAAGTGAGTTCATTTTCTGATAGTGTGGACAAGTCTATGACATATATTCTATTCATTCTTTTTCCCTGCAAAACAATCTTGTTAGTAAGCAGGTTAATCACAAAACATTTTGTNAGGTTACCTCTGTCACACAATTGTGACACACTGATCAGGCTATATTTCAAGCCATCTATCAAGTACACATGTTCAATGGAACGTGTGTCATCCTTACCTACTTTACCAACCCCGATAATTTCACCTTTCTTTCCATTTCCAAAGGAGACATTTCCTCCTTTGAGGTTTTCAAGTGAAAGGAACTGTTCCTTGTTCCCTGTCATATGTTTTGAGCAGCCACTATCCAAGTACCAAATTTGGCTGCATCCTCTCACTTGAAACTACAAAAAGAAATCAGGGGTTAGTCTTAAGAACCCAAACTAGTTTGGGTCCTTTTTTATGAGAGAAAGGATGAATTAAGCTTTTTCTGGCCCAGTTTTGTAACCAATTCTTTCTTTTAACAAATCTCTCATTTCTTCGACTGGCCTACTCTTTTGCAGTACAATCAATTTTGTAATGACTAGTCTTACCACAGGGGGTGAAAATTTTATTCTCAGGGAGAGTGAGATACTTGCTTTNTCCTTATCTATTCATCCTTAGTATACATCTTATCTTTTAGTTTTCCCACATTTTCTTCTAACATGATATAAGAATGATCAACAATCTTTTTACTAGTTCCTAGCTTTAATTTTAAATTTTCTGATTTTAGCTCTAGGATCTTAGTTTCGAGTGGATGAACCTGGTTCGTCAAGACAGTGTTTTTCTTTTCACATTCACTTACTTTGATTTCCAGGTTCATGCATTTTGATTTTAGCATTGCACACTCTTTAGAGAGTTGTTCTTTCTCTTTGGTTGTTTCTTCGGAATCATCCATGAAATCAAGTAGCAACTCAGAAAGTTTTTCTTCAGATATGAACTTTATTTTGTTTTTGAGATAGGATATACTTACCTCTGGTTCTTCATATGATTCCTCATGAGATTCACCAATTGCCATGAGCGCCTTTTATTCATTCTCACCATCTTCTGATTCTTCATCTGAGCTTGCCCCCCAAGCAGCAACCATAGCTTTTGTTGTGGTTTTCTTGGGTTGGACCAGTTCCTTCTTCCTATTCCTTCTTTCAAACCTCTCCTTTTTCCATTCCACTTTCCATTGAGGACAGTTCTTGATATGGTGATCAGTCTTTCCACACTTGTAGCATCCCTCGTTGGTTGGCCTTTCTGGAGCTTTTGCTTTGTTGTAGTTCCACTTCTAGAGATGACCTTCTTCCTTATGAGAAAGTTTCTGAATTCTTGGGTAATCATGGACATCTCATCTTCCTCCAGATCTGCTCCCTCAGTAATTATCAGTGCTAGACTCCTTTCCTTCTTTGGAGCATCCATTTTCATTGTCTGCCTTCTAAGTTCATAGGCAATAAGGTTTCCAATTAGCTCGTCCAATCTGAGGGTTGCCATATTTTTGGATTCCTGGATAGCAGTGATTTTACTTTCCCAGGAAATTGATAAGACCCTTGTCAGGATCTTCTCTAACCTGTCCTCTTCAAGAGTGACTCTACCGAGCAACTTAAGTTCATTGGTCAGAGTTGTGAACCTTGTATACATTTCTAGAATTGTCTCTCCTTCTTTCATAGTAAAGTTTTCATACTGAGAGTATAGTAGAGTATCTCTTGATCTTTTCACTTGAGGTATTCCTTCGTGAGCTACTTGCAAGATATCCCAGATTTCTTTGGCAGTGGTGCAACTTTGAATCTTACTATACTCATCTGGACCTAGTCCACAAACTAGCCACTTTTTGGCCTTAGCATTTTTCTCCCATTTCTTCAGATCCTCAGCAGTGCAGTCAGCTCTAGTTTTTGGTACATCTTCTCCTTCAGCAGTCTTCTTCATGGTGGCTAGAGGACCATCATGACTATGTCCCAAAGTTCATATTCTTCTCCAATCAAGTGATCATTCATCATGTTCTTCCACCAGGAGTAATACTGGCCATTAAAGAGTGGTGGCCTTGCAGTTGATTGACCCTCCCAGTTTCCAGGTGGTGCACTCATTTTGATTTTTTCCAAGGTGTTAGCCTTTTCAAGGATAACCCGCTCTGATACCAATTGATGTTCTATACGCCAATACCACACAAGAAGGGGGGGTGACTTGTGTGGTGCCCAATTTTTGAGTGTAGTCTCTATAGAAGAACCTGGTTCTTCTTGGTGTTCCAACTTTTACAGTTTGTGGAAAGGTAATTGCAGAATTTAAAGAACAAAACAATTTTTACGTGGAAAACACCTGGCTCAAAGGTGAAAAAACCACGATCTAATTCCCAGTAGGATTTTACCAAACTCTTCACTATATCAACGAGCCAAACAGCATTTACAAAATAAACTCTTNGACCTACTTCCCAGTAGGATTTTCCCAAACTCTTCACTATATCAACGAGCCAAACAACATTTACAAAATAAACTCTTTTGTAAACCTAAGGACTAACTCTATTCCCTTTGTGGCAAACTAGCCTCTAGCTATTTGCGACAAACTTCAAGTTAACTCTAACTTGAACAATGTGTACCTATTTCAAATGCTTCTACATAAAGCTGAAAGATACAATATGTAATCACCTACTACAAACAACTAGACTAAAACACAACAGATGGAACTGGTTCTTCTAGCTGGTTCAAGTAGCTTTTGTGTCGCACAAGGATTCTGCTTGCCAAATTGCTTTGGTAATTTTGCTTTCAGTTATTGTTTCACTTATGTGTTTGTGCGTTGTTTCTTCAGCAGGAATGCTTCAACATTTTATAGAGTCGATAGTTGAGACGTTGTTGTTCAGTTCCAATACAACTCTTCCTTGGTGGAAGAGTTTGAGTTTATCTCAACTTCCTTGATCTCGATTTTGTCCTACCTGAAATCGAACTCCATCTTCTTATCAATTTGCAACATTTTCTCTTAGGAGATAACCTCTTAGTTCTAGATAACCTCTTAGTTCACTGATAATGTTTATCTCCTGTGCATGGACGCTTCTCGTGCCAATGGGTCTGTTTGATTATGTTTGCCCTGATGGACCTGGTTCAACTGGGTTGGCATTTGTCAATCTTCAAAACCATGCAGTGACTTGATTCAACACAAGCCTTTATCCATTTTATAATGACCCTCTCTTGGCACCCAATCTTTCCTTAGCATTCATGATGAACGAATTGGCAAGAGCATAAGTTTGGGGGAGAGACGACGAATTTGAAAGTGATAAAAGTTTCAAAGAAGAAAAAGAATTGATGAAAAGGATGAAAAGCCAAAAAGAAATATGTCAAAAAGAAAGTGAAGGTTGAAAGGATTCAAGGAACACAATGTTGAAAGACATGGAATGATGAAAAAAGAGAAAAATGATTGTTAAGAATAAGAAAGAGTGACATTGTGTCTCTATAATTACCCTAAGGAAGAAGAAAATGACTCAAATAGTTAAGAAAGTATGAGCCAAAATGAGAAAATGGAGTGCTTAAGGAAAGATGAAATCATCATAGTTTATTATGTCCTACCTTGATCCAAAAGCCTTCATTACATCCCCACTAAATCCCTATATGATTTCAATTTGACTGAGCTTACATTAGTGGTGAGTTACATAAGGGTCAAGCTTATGGTACTTAGAGTCGGACTTGTGGCATTCTTTTGAGAGTGATGAGCGCACTTCTTCACAATCCTTGATTTGAGTGTTACATTCTAAAAAGTGAGATTTGCTCATGGAGAGTAGATGAGAAGGAGTTTGGAATCCACAATGACCTACGTGAGAGAGCGAGCTTCCTTGATGAATTGAGTCAACTCTTGATGCTTTTGTGTCACATTAGAGCTATAGAACAAAATCAAAGGTCGTGACATGATGTTGTTGATAATGCATTTATGTTGAGAGTAATTGTTAGTCCCAATTGATGCTTGATGAAGTCACCTTAGGACAGTTGAAATATCCCTTTCTTTTTCTTGTGGAGGTGAGAATTACCTTGTTTGCTTGAGGTCAAACAAAAGCTTAAGTTTGGGGGAGTTGATAAGTAGGGATTTAAGCATGCTATTTTCTCTCTTTTACTTATGTTTGGCCCAAAAATGAGTGTAGGTATTCCCAGAAACTAACTTAATATGCTTCCTCGCAGGGTTTGTTCAAAATGAGCCAAAGGAGCCATAATCAACTCATAAAAAATTCAAACTTTAACAAAAACCAAGACTGGGCCAAGAGGTGTAGTACGAGAACCGCGACATAAAAGTGCGGTCGCGTAAGTACCAACACGAAGGCGGCCATTAACTCGCGAACCGAGAATTGGATATTCAGAGAGGTGATTTATGGCACATACATGGACGCAAACTGCGTTAGAAAGTGGTGGCCGTGAAAGTACCATAGTGGTCACGATTGGGATTCCGCTGACCGCGGTTGCAAAGGTTCAGAGAGTTCACAATTTATGTAACAATGATAAGGGCGATCCGCGTTAGAATTACGCAGCTGCGGAATCCTCTCACGCGGAAGCGGTGAAAATTACGCGTTCCGCGAAGTGAAGCTCAACCTTGTCCCAGATGTGAAGAAATACGGACCGCGATCAAAATTACGCGGTCGCGAAAGCAACAGTGCGGCCGCGGTCAGAATTACCCATCCGCGAAACCTCTGCAGGGGTATTTTTTTCAAAATTTAGCTTAATATAAATAGACTTTTTTTGTCAATTTTAGGTTAAGTTTAGTTTTACTGAGCACGTGAAACGACTACTTTTCCCTTTTTGGGCAATTTTGTACAAGATTTACCTTCAAACTTTAGATTTAAATATTTTACTTTAATATTATGGATTATATTTCATCTTTATATTTGATTTCTGTTGTTATTATTAGTAGCTAAACCCCATAGCTAGGATTGTGACCCAACCCTAGTGTGGGTGTTTAATGGGTCTTGAATTTTAGGGCTTAATTGTTTATAGGTTAGTGATATTTAGCCTAATTCATGCTATAATTGTAGAATTAGTGGTTGCAAACACTGATTCATGCCTTTATGACTTAGGCTCTTCTTGAGAAAGAGGGACTAAGTCTAGCAAAATTAGGCTAACAAGGAATTAGGGTAAACTCAAGAGATTGATATCCCCAATTAAAGGGTTAAACCTAGAGATAGTAATACCCGACTTGAGCTAATATCATTTGTATTGCATGAGCACGCATTTGGACTTGAGAAAGCCAAATTGGGCAAAGTCACTCAAACTACCGAAAGGTATATAGTGAATATTTGTATGTGATGGTTATATTACAGCCCCAATCATAAGAAGCTTGCCCTAGATTCTCGATACCTGTTAAGTATCCACCTAGGCAGAATTCATTACCCTAGTCCTTTTAAAAACTTGAAAACTATCACCAAAAATATTGTACTTAGCTTTAATCTTAGCATACAATAGAAATAAAAGTAGAAGTATAATCATCAAAATCATGTTTTGAAGTGCAATTAGGAACAACACATACATCCACACTTTGATAGATACCTAACTCCAAATCAATTAACTCCCTGTGGAAATCGATCCCGACCTTATTGGGTAAAACTGCATCGACCATCCTCGCTACTCTATAGTGGTGTAGGTTTGGAACCGATCAACCAGCTTCAGGGAGTGCAGGTGTTCTCCAAGATTGATTTGAGGTCAGGGTATCACTAGCTGAAGATTCGGGGTTCGTATATTCTTAAGACAGCTTTCAGGACCCGATATGACCCTTATGAGTTCCTTGTGATGTCTTTTGGGCTGACCAATGCCCCAGCAGCATTCATGAATTTGATGAACAATGTGTTTCAGCTTTATTTGGACTCCTTCATTATTCTATTCATTGATGACATCCTGGTGTACTCTCGTAGCCAAGAGGAGCATGCCCAGCATCTAAGGATTGTGTTACAAAGATTGAGGGAGGAAAAGCTTTATGCAAAGTTCTCCAAGTGTAAGTTTTGGCTCAGTTCAGTGGAGTTCTTGGGGCACGTAGTGTCCAGTGAGGGTATTCAGGTGGATCCGAAGAAGATAGAGGTTGTGCAGATTTGGCCCAGACTGTCCTTAGCCATGGAGATAAGGAGCTTTCTTAGTTTAGCGGGCTATTATCACCGTGGAGGGTTTCTCATATATTGCATCGCCCTTGACCAAATTGACCCGAAAGGTTGCTCCATTCAGGTGGTCGGATGAGTGCAAGAAGAGCTTTCAGAATATCAAGACTTCTTTGACCATGACTCTAGTTCTAGTTCTACCATCAACTACTGGTTCTTACATAGTGTATTATGATTCCTCGCGGATAGGTATTGGATGCGTTCTGATGCAGGAGGGTGGAGTGATTGCTTATGTTTCGCGCTAGTTGAAGACCCATGAGAAGAACTACCTTGTCCATGACCTTGAGTTAGCAACTATTGTTCATGACTTGAAGATTTGGCGGCACTACTTGTACGTCGTCCCTTGTGAGATCTACACTGATCACCGGAGTTTGCAGCATCTGTTCAAGTAGAAGGATCTTAAATTGCGTCAGCGGATGTGGTTAGGGCTGCTTAAGGATTATGATGTCACTATTCTATACCATCCCGGAAAGGCCAATGTGGTGTCTGATGCCTTGAGCCGCAGGGCGGGGAGTTTAGGGAGATTAACATATTTACCAGCAGCAGAGAGGCCATTAGCATTGGATGTTCAGGCCTTACCCTACTAGTTTGTTATATTGGATTTTTCTGAGCCGAGTCCAGGGAGCATCAGTATAATGACCCCTATCTGCTTGTCCTTAAGGACACGATTCAGCACGGTAATGCTAATGAGGTCACTATTGGAGATGATGGTGCATTGAGGATGCAGGGTAGGCTATGTGTTCCTAATGTAGATAGATTGCGTGAGTTGATTCTCCAGGAGGCTCATATTTTGTGGCACTCCATTCACCCGGGTGCCACGAAGATGTATCAGGACTTGAGGCAACATTACTGGTGGAGGAGAATGAAGAAGGACATAGTGGAATATGTAGCTCGGTGTCTAAATTTCCAGTCGGTGAAGTATGAGTATCACCGGCCAGGTGGGTTGCTTCAGAAGTTAGAGATTCCGGAGTGGAAATAGGAGTGGATCACTATGGACTTTGTTGTTGGGCTTCCATGAAGTCAGCGGAAGTTTGATGCAGTTTGGGTGATTGTGGATAGGTTAACCAAGTCATCTCATTTCATTCCTGTGATGACTACCTATTCTTCCGAGCAGGTGGCCAGAGTTTATATCCGCGAGATTGTCAGGCTTCATGGCGTGCCGATATCTATCAACTTTTACCAGGGTACACAGTTCACATGACAGTTCTGGAGGGACGTACAGCATGAGTTAGGTACTCGGGTTGAGTTGAGCACAACATTTTACCCTCAAACAGATGGATAGTACGAGCGCACTATTTAGATACTAATGGGTATGTTGCGTGGATGTGTGATGGAGTTTGGAGGTTTTTGGGATCAGTTCTTGCCACTTGAAGACTTTGCCTACAATAATAGTTATCAGTCGATCATTCAAATGCACCGTATGAGGCTCCGTTTGGTAGGCGGTATCGGTCTCCAGTGGGTCGGTTCGACCCGAGCGAGGCTAGATTATTAGGTACAGACTTGGGATGCTTTCGAGAAGGTAAAAGTAATTTAGGATTAACTTTGCACTTCCCAGACAGAAGAGTTATACGGATCGAAAGGTTCGCGATGTTGCATTCATGGTTGGAGAGTGGGTCTTTCTCCAGGTTTCTCCCATGAAAGGTGTCATAAGGTTCAGGAAGAAGGGCAAGCTGAGCCCAAGGTTTATTGGCCCATTCGAGGTGTTGCGGTGAGTTGGGGAGGTTGCTTATGAGCTTGCCTAACCTCCCAGTCTAGCAGGAGTTCATCCGGTATTCCATGTTTCTATGCTCCAGAAGTATCATGGTAATCTGTCTCATATGTTGGATTTCAGATCAGTCCAGTTGGACAAGGATCTATCTTATGTTGAGGATTCGATGGCTATTTTGGATATGCAGGTTCGAAAGTTAAGGTTAAAGAACATTGCTTCAGTGAAGGTTCAGTGGAGGGGTCAGCTGGTCGAGGAGGCGACTTGGGAGACCGAGCATAATATGTGCAACCGTTATCCTCATCTTTTAACCACTTCAGGTACGTTTCTATGCTCGTTCGAGGGCGAACGATTATTTTAAGAGGGGGAGGATGTAACGATCCGGCCGGTCATTTTGAATGTATTAGCCTCGATCCCCTATTTACTGCTTTCCCCGTATCTTTTTCTGCTTATGTGACTTGCTGGGAGGTTCTGTTTTTGGTTTCAGAGTGTTTTGGGACACTTAGTCCCTAAAACGGAAGTTAAGTCTTAGGATTTTGACTGCAGTTGGAACTGTGTGAAGACGACTCTGGAATGGAGTTTTGTCGGCCCCGTTAGCTCCATTGGGTGATTTTGGACTTAGGAGCGTGGCTGGATTGTGAATTGGAGGTCTATAGCTGAATTAGGCTTGAAATGGCGAAAGATGAATTTTTTGGAAATTTTACTGGAAGTGGGATTTTTTGATACCGGGGTAGGATTCCGATTCCGAAAGTTGGAGTAGGTCCATAATGTCGAATATGACTTGTGAGAAAAATTTGAGGTTAATCGTACGTGATTTGATAGGTTTCGGCATCGGTTGTAGAAGTATGAAGTTTCAAAATTCATTAATTTGAATAGGAGGGTGATTCATGTTTTTAAGACTTGTTAGTATGTTTGGTTGAGGTCCCGGGGGCCTTGGGTGAGTTTCCGGTGCTTAACGATCGAAATTGGACTTGTGTAAATTGTTGAAGCTTTCAAGCTTCTGGTGTTTTTGCATCTGCGGAGGGGAGACAGCAGGTGCGGAGTCGCACGTACGGAAGGGAGCTCGCAGATGCGCCCCTGGTCTAGGAACCAAGTGGTTATAGGTGCGGAAAAAGTAGAGCAGAAGCAGAGCTGTTCCTGTAGAGAAGGGATCGCAGAAGCAGAAGGCGAGATGAGTGAAGACTTCGCAGAAGCGGACTGCTGTCCTCAGGTGCGCACGCGCAGGTGTGGCCACCTCATCGCAGAAGCGAACCCAGCCCTCTTAAGTCAATCACAGGTGCGACGAAAGGCCCGCAAGTACGAAGATCGCTTAGCATAAAAGAGGGATTTCGAGGTTTTGATCTCATTTTAATTGGGACTTTGAGAGCTCGAATTTGGGCGATAAATCGAGGGATTTTCAGAGGCTTTTGGGTAACGATTCTTATCTCATTTATGGTTATATTCCACTAGTCTATAGTTGATTTCATCATTTAATTAAGGAATTTGGTTGAGAAATTTGGGGGAAAAGTTGGAAAGTTCTTCAACTAAGTTTTTGATTTTTGATTCAGATTTTGATATTTTATTTGGATAATTTTGGTACGAGTGAACTCGTGAGTGAATGGGTGTTCATATTTTGTGACCTTTACCCGATTTTGAGATATGGGTCCGGGTCGACTTTTTGGGGTGATTTTCTAATTTATTGCTTAAGCCTTGATTGGATTAATTAGATTAGTTTCTTATAGTTATATTTACAGTATGTAATTGCTTTTTTCTAGATTTGGGCCATTTGCAGTCAGAAAAACCTTGAAAAGACATTCTTGATGATTGATTGAGCTTGATTCTAGGTAAGTGGCTTGCCTAACCTTGTGTGGGGAAAATCCCCTTAGGATTTGGTACTGTTGCGATATGTGAGCGTCGTGTACGTGAGGTGATGAGTGCGTACACAGGCTATTTGGTGTAAAATCCGACTTTTACTAAGTAATAACTTCTCTCATCTTAATTGAGTTATATCAGCATGTGTAGTTATCCTGTTTAGCCTAATATCGCATGTCTACGTGTCTTAAATGCTTATCTGAACTCTGTGCAGCATGCTTAGTGGATTCACTTCTTTGTCCTTCACTTGTAATTGGTCTAAACTGTAGGATTTCTTGTTGTAACTATTAGTTCCATTGTATTTGAGCTGCTTATTTACTTTGGGACTACGAGACGGTATCTCGGGAGATCCCCCTGCATATTTACTCTGGGACTACGAGACGGTATCTCGGGAGATCCCCATGCATATTTACTTTTGAGACTACGAGACGGTATCTCGGGAGATCCTCTGTTGTTCTATCTCTGTGTACTGTACTGTTATTTTCTGTGGTTTCCTCTTTGTTAAATTCTAGTCTCTTATTACACTGCAATATTTTTCCTGCCTTATTTTATACACACACACACACACACACCCCAGTAGGGCCTGACCTCGTCACTACTCGACCGAGGTTAGGCTTGGCACTTACTGGGTACCGTTGTGGTGTACTCATGCTACTCTTCTGCATATGTTTATGTGCAGATAGAGGTACTTTTAATTAGCCATGCCATCGGTGAGCAGAGACAGTTTGGAGACTTCAAAGTATATTTGTCGCGTCCGCAAGCCTCGGAGTCCCCATCTCTTCCCTCATATGTCATTTACCTTTCTATACTTTTTCTTAGACTCTGGTGTTTAGAGAAGCTAGTTTTCTTCCATAGCTTGTAACTTAATCATGTTCAGGTTTTGGAAATACTGTGTATACTCGAGTGTTGGTTATTTTACATGTCGAGCGGCATTTTTATCAGTTATTTAATTATCTGTTGTAGTTAGTTGTAAAAATTTTGTTTTCATTTTTGTTATTACGCAAATATTAGGCTTACCTAGTCGTAGAGACTAGGTGCCAACATGACGTCTTTCAAAGGGAGATTTGGGTCATGACTGGCCCCTAGCCCAAGCGTTATATCAAGCCAATCATGGCATAAATCAATAAAACATGTTGCGGTGTGCAGCCCAATCCCATATATATCCTCACAATCAGGCCCTCGGCCCCACTCAGTCATCAATCTCTCCAATCTCTCGGAGTGTAAGAAATCAGGAAAAATCAGCTTAAACAGCAATAACACGATGTATCAATAAGAATAAAAGAGACTGAGATATGATATTAGAGTAAAATCTGAGACTGAGTACAAATAGCATTAGCAGGTAATTCAACAAGTATCACGGCCTCTGTAGGTCCTTACAATACCAACATATAGCCTAAACATGATTTCTAACATGAATTACGGTCAGATTTCTATGACACATAGAGAGCATATAGCTAACAACAAGTTATTCAACTTTACAGTTTCATGGAACGGACCAAATCAAAATTCCCACAGTGCACGCCCACACGCCCGTCACCTAGCATGTGTGTCACCTCCAAAATAAGAGCATAACACAAAAATCTGGGGTTTCATACCCTCAAGACCAGATTTATAACTTTTACTTACCTCAATCCGAGCAAAACTCTACTCCAAAATGCCTTTGCCTCTCAAATCAGTCTCCAAACACCCCGAATCTAGCCACAAGCAGTACAATACAATCAACATAGGCTAAATTAATCAATTCCACAAGAGAAATACAAATTTATAGCCAAAATTCGAAATCGGCTGAGACCCGGACGTGTCCACGTCTCGGAATCCGACAAAATTTACAAAACCCAAAAATACATTCACTGACGAGTCCAACCATACCAAATTTACCATAATTCGACACCAATTGGTCATTAAAATCCCCAAAACTTCATTCTCCAAATCCTTAGCCTCAAACCCCAATTTACACCTCAAATATACACAAACTAGGTGGAAAAATCAGTGGGGAAACATAATTATTGAAGAAACTTAACCACAAGTGACTTACCTCAAAAATCCCTTCGAAATCTCTCTCAATATAGCTAAATTACGAGTCCAAAATGTTAAAAAGAAGCAAAAATCGCGAACCCTAGCCTTTATATGTTCTGCCCAGGCTTTTTCGCACCTGTGGCTATATTTCTGCACCCGCGGAATCACTTTTGCCGTAAATTTCTCCACTTCTGCGGAAGCCACTTAAGTTCCCAGGCTACCGCACCTGCGGTCCCCTATTCACTTTTGCGGAAGAGCTTCTACGCAACAGGACCGCATCTACGGCCTCGCAGGTGAGGAAAGGACCCCGCACCTACGGTCACTTCCAAGCCTCATCTTTTCGCCTCTGCGGGCACCTTCCCGCTTCTTCGGGCTCTCACCTGCGGTGCCCACTCCGCAGGTGCGATTACACCAGTAGAGAACAGTCTTCAGCAATCATACGACTTCAAAACTTGATCCGTTAATCACCCGAAATCAAACTGAGACCCCCGGGACCTCAACCAAACATACCCACACATATAAAATCATCATACAAACTTAGTCGAATCCTCAAATTACCTCAAACAACATCAAAAACACGACTTACACAAGGATTCAAGCCTAATGAACTTTGAAATTTCAAAATTCTACAAACAACGTCGAAACCTATCAAATCACGTCGGATTCACCTCAAATTCTGCACGCAAGTCATAAATGACAACCTGAACCTTCTCCAACTTCCGAAAATCCAATCCGACTCCGATATCAAAAGGTCCACTCCCCGTCAAACTTTCAAAAATTTCAACTTTCGCCATTTCAAGCCTAATTCTACCACGGACCTCCAAGTCACAATTCGGACGCGTTCCTAAGTCCAAAATCACCTAACGGAGCTAACAGAACCATCAAAATTCAAATCCGAGGTCGTTTACATATAAGTCAATATCCGGTCAACTTTTCCAACTTAAGCTTTCAATTAAGATACTAAGTGTCTCAATTCACTCTGAAATCTCTCTGGACCCGAACCAGCCAGAAGCCGGTAAGTCATATAACAGTTGTAGAGTACAAAATGAGCAGAAAATTATGGAACGTGGCTACAACTCTCGAAACAACCTTCTGGTTTGTTACAAATTCATAACGAAATAACAAAATATTAAAATTACACAAACAATGTAAGTTCAAATTGAAACCTGGAATTTTTAGGAGGGGGAGGGGCAGTAGCGACAATGGAGGCTATAGCAACGGGCAGTGGCAGCAGTAATAGCGGGGGGAGGGGGGGCAATGGCGACGTGGGATGAGAAATGATATTTGGGTGAGGGAAATAGAGAAGGAGTGGGGTAAGGGTGTTGTGAGTGTGAGGGAGATGAGAGTGGGGGAGTTAGAAAATTTTGAGAAGAGAGTAAGAGAAATAAGGGGAAATCCCGTATTTGGGATCTGGTATTAGAATTACTGATCGGTGTTGGTCAGTAAAGTCGGTCGGTACATTAAGTGACTACGCATTGACTGTGTTTGATCATTAACCAACCAACTTCGGCCGGTTATTTTTTTTATAAGGAAAAAACCAAATTGTTTTTTTTGTGTTTTTATTTCTTAAAATATTATAAGAAATAAAAAATTATTATAAACTATAAGCATTTATTTTAATCACATATATATTCACTATAAACAATTATAAACTATAAGCATAATATTTATAGATAACTATATTAACTAATTACTTTTAGTAAATTATAAGCATATATTTTATTCACACATATATATTATTAATCAATCATAATAAAAAAAACTAAAGGAATATATATGAGACATTTATTTTATTCAAATTCCACATTTCGTCTTATATAATCATCCGTTTTATAAATAATTACAAATCACATAGATTATTAACTATCGGTCAATTAAGACGTTTTACCTTTTGTATTCATCTATCTAAGTTATAATTAAGTATATGAGTAATTTCATATACACACACATACATTATATTGTAATTGATGACCAATCATATACATTACTACGTACGAAAACTTTATCAATTGATGAATTAGTAAATCATTATTATTCTATTTTAAATATGTTTAGTCGATTGTTATATTAACTCATTTACTTAATTCTAATAACTTCTTTCGTTTCGTTAATTTGTGATCCATATATAGATGTCAAGGATGTTTAGTATTAATTTTTCTATCTTTCGTTCATTCATCACTACTAATGCATGAAATAGATTAATCGATATAGGTCGAGACATTTTATTTTTAATATTCATCGATATAGGTCAGGACGTTTTGTTTTTAATATTCATCGATGCATCTAAGTAAGTTATAAGTCGATGAATCAATTTACAAATAGATATATTTGATGATGATCATTATATATGTTAATTAGATTATTGCTTCTTCACAAATATATCCCAAAAAGAACCCGACAATGTGGCCCTAGCGCTTCACGTTCTTAGATGTGACTATATACACACACACACACCACACACACTTCGTTGTACTACTTTAACTATATATAGCTTGTTATAGTATATGTTAATGTATTCATTATTTATATTACAAAATAAAGTGTTAACGAATTATATTTATATTATTTAGATAATAAATATTAATGTAATTCAAAAGTTTGACCATGTTTGACCTATGAACCGACCGATGTTGGTCAGTTATTTTCCAGAAATTACATCTAGCGACCAAACTTGGTCGGTAAAATCTTCCCCTGTAATAAACGACCGATTTTGGTCGGTAAATTTAACTATAAATTTTATAAGATATTTTAAATAATAATATAATTATTAAAATTTAAAAATGTGGGTCCACATTACTGACCGATGTTGGACAGTAATCAAAAGGTTCTTTGACTAAGCAAGTCTGACCATTGCGTTCAAATGTTTGACCAATATACCAACCAACTTCAGTCAGTATGTAATTTTAAAAAAAAGTAAAATATTTTTTTGGTAGTTTATGTCCGTTTTGGACGACTTTTCAGTTGCTTTTGTTGACCGGCCAACATTTCTAGGTATCGCTTGGTCGGATTTTTCCGGATTTCTGATAGTGCTTCTTCATTTGTTGTAACAGTTGCGATTGTTGGAATAGTCTGTTCCATCAAGAATAAATTAAATTGTGAAAGCCGATAACAAAATATCAAATAATGCTCTTTGTCGATGCTTTTTGGGATCATTACTTTTTGTAAAGTGACCATGAGATGAGAAATCTTATCCCTGAAAGAAATTTTCTATCAGATTCATCAACTTATATAAATCAACTTGGAAATGATAAAATAAAAACCAAAGTTAAAGGACGATGGATTTATGTGAAGGAAATCAAGGAGTATATGTCATATATTTCTTCAAAGATCAATCATGCTAAGACTCATATGAGTTTACATGGAAGACGGAATCTCAAAGCGATGAATTAGGAAGAAAGTGGACAAAATCGGGTTTTTATTACTTTCTATATTCATGTGATGACCTGATAGGTCATCTCATCTTTTGAAACATAATTCTGTGATCCAAAGCCTTAAAATCATGTTTAGGCCTTTCTCGATTTGCTTGCGCAGTCCGGGCGTCTTTCCGAAAAGCCTTTATGTTCAAAACATTTAAAAATGAGTAAATTTGCCTAAAACTTCATTTGAGTTGACTTCGATCAATATTTTTGTTAAACGGACCCGGATTCGTGTGTCCCGGTGGATCCGTATCGTGATTTGGGACTTGGGCGTATGCCGGAGTCGAAATCGGAAGTCCCAAGCCCGAGATATCGGACTTTGTCAAAATTTGATAGTTAAAGGCTAAATGCATTTGATATATTTGACCAATGTTTGTGTCACAACCCAAAAATCCATTGGTCGTGATGGCACCGAACCCAACCCACTAGGTAAGCCAACTAATAACTATCCAATTTCAATGAAATTAATAAAATAATTAAAGGGAAGAAATTATCTGAAACTTACACATTTCCCAAGGACTGGTAGTACAAATCATGAGCTTCTAAGAAAAGAGTTTAAAAAGCTGAAATGAAATAGATACATAGTCTGTTTTAAAAGTACACAACAGAGTTTTATATATCTAAGTCTACCACGAACAAGATGCAACCACAACCAAGACGCAGGTACATCTTTAATCCAGCTCTCATCAAACACAGCAACATCAACAACCAACATCTACACGCAAGGAGCAGAAGTGTAGTATGAGTACAACCGACCCCTTGTACTCAGTAAGTAACAAACATAACCTTAGGTTGAAGTTGGTGATGAGGTGTCAAAATCATAAATGTCCCAAAAATTGTATAGAAGAAGGAAATGCATCTCTATGCATGTATCTCAAGTATGCAAGACAAATGCAATGCATCTCGATGATTAGCTCGTGTATTTACACTCTCAGAGTACTCAATCTCACTATCTCGCATTCTCTCTCACAATGCTCAATGCACAGCGCGCTCAAACACTCAGCATTATACATTACTCGTTACGGCGTGCAACCCGATCCACATATATATAGTCGACTGCGCTCACCGTGGGTGTGCAGACTCCAGAGGGGCTCTTACAGCCCAAGCTCTATATTCTGCACGGACAACTCACGTGCTGCATGGACAACTCACGTGCTATAGTATCAATATCAGAATCCTCAAGGACAACTCACGTGCTATAATATCAATATCAGAATCCGCATGGACAACTAACGTGCTATAGCATTGATATCCTCACAATTAGGCCCTCGGCCTCACTCAGTCATCAATATCTCCAGTCTCTCTCTCTCGGGCTCACTATTACATGAAACTAGCTCGAAAATGATGATATGATGTATCAGTAAATAACAACGGAGACTGAGATATGATATGCATATGACTGAGTATATAAAGCAATGAAAGCAAATAACTCAACATCAGAAATGACCCCAGTGGGTCCCAACAAGATAAGCATGAAGCCTAGACATGATGTCCAACATAGATCACAACCCAATAGCTCAAGTAAGTAGAAATTTCATGATTACAACCAGGTAACTACATAGTACCATAGAAATAGCGGAGCCACAATTCACACGGTGCACGCCCACATGCACGTCACCTAGCATGTGCATCACCTCAACACCAATCACATAGCACGTAATTCGGGGATTCATACCCTCAGCACTAAGTTTAGAAGAGTTACTTACCTCGAAAAAGTCAATTCCAATACCGAGCAAGCGAAGAGATGCTCCGAAAATGCCATCTTGCGCCTACCGACTTCCGAACGACTCAAAACTAGCCAAAATCAACACAAATACATCAATAAATCCCAAGGAAACAATTCCAAATGATAAAGATAAAATTCTTAGTCAAAACCCAAAACGGGCCAAAAATCACACGCGGCCCGCGCCTCGAAATCCGAAAATAGTCACGAAATATGAACACCCATTCACTTACGAGTCCAACCATACCAAAATTAGCCAATTCCGATCGCAACTCGACCTTCAAATCCCCAATTTATAGTTTATGAAGTTTCTACTATTTTTCCCAAATTTTCATATCAAAGTACTAATTAAATGATGAAATCATTGATATATTCATATATATTAACCAAATCCGAGTTAGAATCACTTACCCCGATGAATTTCTTTAAAAACCCACGAAAATTCGTCACAAACCGAGCTCTCAAGGTCCAAAAATGAAATAATACTCTAAGCCTCGGTTATATAGTACAGCGTGTGACCTCCCAATGTGTAGTCCGCACATTTCCAAGTGTGGTCTCACATTTCCATGTTGTTCGGTCGCACAAAAATTGTGCGGCCGCACTTCACAGCCTCTCCACTACCAGGATACAGTAAAATGACCACAACTTTCAGTAAAAATGTCCAAATGACTATCTCTTTACCATTCTGGAAACTAGATACGAAGGGCTACAACATGTCTTTTTAAATCATCTCTAAATTCCTTTTGGATAAAAATCTATAAGCTGCTGAAGTCGGACCAACGAACCTGCAGAACACCCTGAAGTGCGGTCGCAGACAAAATTGTGCGGTCCGTACTTTTCCTCTACGGTCCGCACATTTTCGTCTACTGCAGCACTTTTTCATCTATTACAGCACACAAAAATGTGCTTCGGCACATGGAATTGTGTGATCCGCACTTCCAACGTTCCAGAACAACATCAAAGTGCCGAAATACCCGGACTCGCTCAAACCTCACCCCGAAACTCATCCGAGCCATTCGGGGTCCCATTCAATTATACCAACAAGTCCCGTAATATGATACAGACTTACTGTAGGGTCTCAAATCACACCTAAAAAAGGATGAAATACGAATCACCCGTCGATTGAAGCATAAGAACTTATGAACTTCTAAATTCCACATTCAATGTCGAACCCCATCAAAACACATCTGATTGACCTCAAATTTTGCACACAAGTCATAAATGACGTAATGGAGCTATTCTAATTTTCAGAATCGGATTTCAATCCCGATATAAAATAGTCAACTCCCATGTCAAACTTCCGAACTTAAATTTCAGTTTTAGCCATTTCAAGCCTAATTAAACTACAGACTTCCAATTAATTTTCTGAACACGCTCCTAAGTCCAAAATTACCATACGGAGCTATTGGAATCATCGAAATTCTATTCCGCGGTGTTTTACACATAATCCAATATTCGTTCAACCTATAAACTTCAGCTTTAAACCTTGATTTCAATCTTCCAAACTAAGTCCGAAATACCTAAAAACCAAAACCGACAATTCTCACAAGTCATAATACATCATATGAAGCTATTAAAGACTTCAAATAGTAGAAAGGAGCGTACATGCCCATAACGACCGGTCGAGTCGTTACAGTTTGACTTCTTGGATAACAGGATCATATTTTGGTTTCGGAACCCGAAATAGGTCCAATATCACATTTATGACTTGTATGTGAAGTTTGATGAAAAATGTAATTGGTTTGACGTGATTCAGACGTCCGGTTGAGAAATTAGAAGTTTCAAAGCTTTCTTGAAAATTTCATTTGATTTGGTGCTAAATTCATAGTTCTAGGTATTATTTTGGAAATTTGATCGCACGAGCAAGTTCGTATGATGTTTTTAGACTAGTGTTCACTTTCGGTTTAGATCCTCGAGGGCTCGGGTGAGTTTCGGATAGGCTACAGAGTGATATTTAGCTTGGAAAACACTGCTGGTGCATCTGATCTTGTTGCAGGCCCTTGATCTTGCATTTTCGAGATCAGGCATTGCATTTGCGACCTCTAAGGGGTTCACATTTCTGAGCTTCTCATTGAAAATGCGAAGAGAAGCTGGGCCACCCTGGGTTCGCATTTGCGAGCTTTTCTCCGCATTTGCGAGCTTTTCTCCGCATTTGCGATGGGGACTGGGGTAAGGCACTCTTCGTATTTGCGATCACTGGATCGCATTCGCGGTCAACCCACTTCACATTTGCGAAGGAATCAAAAATGTGGGAGTCTTCGCAGATGCGATGGATTTCTCGCATTTGCGGCCTTCTTACGAAGCCCAGGTCGCATTTGCGACATCTGGAGCTGTGTAAAAGTGACTTAGACGGGATTTTTCTCTCATTCTTCAAATTTTCATAACCTAAAACACAAGAGGCGATTTTCCAAAGAACTTCTCTTCCCCAAATCATAGGTACGTGATTCTAAACTAGTTTCTTTCAACCGTTCACTACTTTTTTCAAGATTTCAACCTAGAATCTAAGGTTTTCATGGTGGAATTGGGGATTTTTGGGTAGGAACTAGGGATTTCTAAAATTGGGAATTTAGACCTCAAATTGAGGTCGGATTCCAAAACCAATTATATATCCAAGCTCAAGGGTGAATTGGTAATCAGGTTTTGGTCCGAATTTCGGGTATAGAGCAAGCGAGCCCGGGTGTTAACTTTTTGTTGACATTTTTAAAAATGGCCTAAATTTAATCCTTTGCAATTGTGGGTAGTTCCTAAGGCTTAAATTGAATCGTTTGGTTGGTAATTTTCTAGATTCTATTGGTTCGGAGGCTTTCTTGAAGGGAAAAGCTGTGGTTGAGCTTTGAGTTTGGCCGTTGGAGCGAGGTAAGTGTCGTGGTTAACCTTGGATGGAGGGATTAGGTATTATTTGATTGTTTTATATGTATTTGAATGTTAGGTACAACATATATGTGAGGTGACGAGTACATATGTGTTGTTGTCGAGTTATAGCATGCGAGTGGGTCTTATTCTTGTAATTTTTGCTTTCTTTCATCATATTATCCATGCTTAGACTAGCTACTCGTTATGTTGAGCATACTTATCATGTTTACGGACCTTGGTATTGATTGAGTATTTAATTCAAAGTTGAGGCTGGTATTGTGGCATCAAATGTTGAAATAAGACTTGGTATTGTCATTTCTATCTCCTTGTTATTATTGTTCATTGTTTTGGTGAGGGGGATTGTTAATACACGAAGGGTAATGTTGTGCCATGTTTTATGAGTGATAATGCACGAAGGGTGATGTCGTGCCATATTGTGAGTGTTAATGCACGAAGGGTGATATCGTGCCATGTTATGAGAGAGTTAATTCACGAAGGGTGATGTCGTGTCGTTTCTATTATTTTGTATGATGAGGTTGAGAGTAAAAGCACTAAGGGTGGTGCCGTGCAGTTTCCTTTACCACGTTTACTTGTTTTTATCTATTTAAGGCATATTGCATGATCAAGTTCTTATCACTGCTTTGATTCTTTATCTTGTGATTCCCTCAGCATGTCCCCCACCCAATATTACTTGTCTTGTTTCTTTTATTGATGTTATTGGTATATATATTGTTATACTGCATAGCTTTGTTTTGTGGGTCTCTTGTCTTAGCCTCGTCACTACTTCGCCGAGGTTAGGCTCGACACTTACCAGTACATGGGGTTTGTTGTAGTGATACTGCACTCTGCAGTTCTTGTGAACATTTTGGTACTGGTCTCAGTTGATCGAGAGGCATAGCTGCTCGGATCGGATCACCGGAGACTCAAGGTAGATCAGTCGGCGTCCACAGACCTTGAAAGCCCCGTCTATCACTTCTGTTTTATTGTTTCTTTCATTCAAACAATGTATTTATTTCAGACTATTACTTGTAGTAAATCCTAGAATGTTCGTGAATTTGTGACACTAGATCCGAGTGCAGTAGATGTTGAAGTTGTTCTATTATTCCGCACTTGTTGTATTTCACTTTAGCTTATTTACTATCACTTGCTGAATTGAATGAGGTTTGGCTTAATAATATTCTAACGTTGTCTTGCCTAGCAAGTGGAATATTAGGTGCCATTACGGTCCCGAAGGTGGGAATTTTGGGCCGTGACAAGCTGCCATCATAAGAGCACTAGGTTTCCTAGGTCTCACAATTCACGAGCAGGCTTAGGAGGGATTGGGGTTCCGTACGGAGACGTCTGTACTTATCTCTCAGGCAGCCAGAGGTGGTGGTCAAGCCATTAGAGGTGGAGGCCAGCCAGCTAGGGCCCGTCCTAGAGATGCTGTCCAGAATAGTGGGGCCCAACCCTGATGTTATGCTTTTCTAGCCAGGCCTGAGGCTGAGTCATCTGACGTCGTCTTCACAGGTCGGTTTCAGTTTGCAATAGAGATGCTTAAGTTCTGTTTGATCTAGGTTCTACTTATTCGTATGTGTCCTCCTATTTTTCTCCATATTTGTTTGTGCCCCGTGATTCTTTGAGTACTCCCATGTATGTGGTCACACCTGTGGGAGATCTTACTGTTGTAGACCGCGTTTATCGTTCGTGTGTGGTTACCATTGGGAGTCTTGAGACTAGTGTGGACCTTTTGCTTCTTGATATGGTAGAGTTTGATGTTATATTGGGTATGGATTGGTTTTCACCTTATCACGCTATATTGGATTGTCACGCCAAGACAATGACCTTAGCCTTGCCAGGGTTTCCTAGATTAGAGTGGAGAGGGACTCCAGGTCATTATACCAGCAGGATTATCTCTTATATGAAGGCTCGACGTATGGTCGAGAAGGGGTGTCTAGCTTATTTGTCTTATATTCGTGATTCTAGTGAGAAGGTTCCTTCCATGGATTCTGTACCAGTTGTCCGAGAGTTTCCAAAGGTATTTCCTGTAGACCTACGGGGGATGCCACCCGACAGGGATATTGGCTTTTGTATTGACTTGGTTCCGGACACTCAGGCTATTTCTATTCCGCCATACCGTATGGGCCCGCCAGAGTTGAAAGAATTGAAAGAATAGTTGCAAGACTTGCTTGATAAGGGCTTCATTAGACCTAGTGTCTCTCCCTAGGGTGCACCCGTGTTATTTGTGAAGAAGAAAGATGGGTCGATGACGATGTGTATAGACTATCGGCAGTTGAACAAAGTCACCATTAGAACAAGTATCCATTGCCGAGGATTGATGACTTATTTGATCAACTTCAGGGTACGAAGGTGTTTTCAAAGATCGATTTGAGGTCTGACTACCATCAGTTGAGGATTAGGGCATCAGATGTCCCTAAGATAGCTTTTCGGACTCGATATGGGCATTACGAGTTTCTAGTGATGTCATTTGGGATGACAAATGCCCCAGCAGTATTTATGGATTTGATGAACTAGGTGTTCAAGCCTTACTTAGATTCCTTTGTGATTGTATTTATTGATGACATCTTGATCTACTCCCGCAGCCGAGAAGAGCACGAGCAGCATCTGTGGATCGTACTTCAAACTTTGAGAGACAACTAGTTATATGCTAAGTTTTCAAAGTGCGAGTTTTGGTTGGACTCAGTCGCCTTTTTGGGGCACGTTGTATCAGCAGAGGGTATTCAAGTGGATCTTAAGAAGATTGAGGTCGTTCAGAATTGTCCTAGACCTACTTCAACCATAAAGATCCATAGTTTCTTGGGATTGGCAGGTTATTATCGTCGGTTCGTAGAGGGGTTTTTATCTATAGCAGCCCCATTGACAAGGTTGACCCAGAAGGGTTCCCCGTTCAGATGGTCAGACGAGTGTGAGGGGAGCTTTCAGAAGCTCAAGATGGCTTTGACTACGGCGTCGGTGTTGCCCACATATTTATACGGTATACTGTGATGCATCTCGTACTGTTCTGGGTGCGGAATTGATGCAGGGTGGAAAGGTTATTGCATATGCTTCACAGCAGCCGAATGTTCACGAGAAGAATTACCCCGTTCATGACCTAGAGCTGGCAGTCATTGTTCACGCGCTGAAGATTTGGAGGCACTATCTTTAAGGCGTGCCGTGTGAGGTATTCATGGATCATCGGAGCTTGCAGTATTTGTTCAAGCAGAAAGAGCTCAATTTGAGGTAGAAGAGGTGGTTGGAACTATTGAAAGACTATGATATCACCATATTGTATCATACCGGGAAGGCCAATGTGGTGGCCGACTCTTTGAGTAGGAAGTCAGCTAGCATGGGAAACCTTGCGTACATTCTAGTCGGTGAGAGACCGCTTGCATTAGATGTTCAGGACTTGGCCAATCTGTTCGTGAGATTCGATGTTTCTGAGCCCAGTCTTCTTTGTTTGAGCGTATCAGCGAGCGGCAGTATGACGACCCTCATTTGCTTGTCCTTAGGAACACAATGCAGCACAGTGGTGCCAAGTAGGTTACTGTTGGGGAAGATGGAGTTTTGAGGATGCAGGGTCATGTTTGTGTGCCTAATGTGGATGGACTTCGTGAGTTGATTCTTGACGAGGCTCACAGTTCGCGATATTCTATTCATCCAGGCGCCGCCAAGATGTATCAGGACTTGCGGCAGCATTATTGATGGAGGATAATGAAGAAAGATAGAGTTGCATTTCTGTCTCGGTGTCTAAATCTTCAGCAGGTAAAGTGTGAGCATCAGAGCCCTGGTGGTTTGCTTCAAAAGTTAGAGATTCCTTAGTGGAATTGGGAGCATATCACTATGGATTTAGTTTTTGGACTCCCACGAACTCAGAAGAAGTTTGATGCAGTTTAGGTCATCAAGGATAGGCTGGCCAAGTCAGCGCATTTCATTTCTGTGGTACTTACTCATATCAAAGCAGGTGGCAGAGATTTTATTCGCGAGATCGTCTGTCTTCACGGTGTGCCCGTGTCTATCTTTTCTGATCGAGGTATCACCGATGAAGGGTGTAATGAGGTTTTCTGAGATTTATACTCATTCTTCAAAGCAGGTGGCAGAGTTAATGCACGAAGGGTGATGCCGTGTCGTTTCTATTGTTTCGTATGGTGAAGTTGAGAGTAAAAGAACGAATGGGTGATTTCGTGTAGTTACCTTTACCGCGTTTACTTATTTCTATCGGTTTAACGCATATTGGTTGATCAAGTTCTTATCACTGCTTTATATTTTTATCTTGTGATCCCCTCAGCATGTCCCCCTCCCAATATTACTTGTCTTTTTACTTTTATTGTTGTTATTGGTATATATATATTGTTATACTGCATAGGTTTGTTTTGTGGGTGTCTTGTCTTAGCCTCGTCACTACTTCGCTGAGGTTAGGCTCGACACTTACCAGTACATGGGGTCGGTTGTATTGATACTCCACTCTGCACTTCCTGTGAAGATTTTGGTACTGGTCTAAGTTGATCGAGAGGCATAGCATCTCAACCAGATCACCAGAGACTCAAGGTAGATTTGTCAGCGTCCACAGACCTTGAAATCCCTGTCTATCACTTATGTTTTACTGTTTCTTTCATTTGAACAATGTATTTCTTTCAGACTATTACTTGCAGTAAATCCTACAATGTTTTGTGACACCAGATCCAGGTAGCAGTAGATGTTGAAGTTGTTCAATTATTCCACACTTGTTGTATTTCACTTTAGCTTATTTACCGTGAACTGCTGAATTGAATGAGGTTTGGCTTAATAATATTCTAACGTTGGCTTGCCTAGCAAGTATAATGTTAGGCACCATCACGGTCCCGACGGTGGAATTTCGGGTTGTGACAAGTTGGTATCATCAGAGCACTAGGTTTCCTAGGTCTCACAATTCACGAGCAGGCTTAGTAGAGTCTGGGGGATTCGTACGGAGATGTCTGTACTTATCTCTCAGGAAGCCGACAGAGTTTAGGAACAATGTCACTTGTATTATGCTCTGTCATGCAATTTTGTTCTCTCAGTGCTAATCGAACTCTTCTACTCTTGTTCTTTCACAGATGGCGAGAACACGTACCGCATCTTCAGTTGAGCAGCAGCCAGGGCCCTAGTGGCAGCTCCTACAAGGGGTAGAGGACGAGGCCGAGGCCGTGCTAGAGGCCGAGGCAAGGGCAGGGCTCAGCCCAGAGCTCGAGTAGCAGCACCAGCGGCGGAGCCTCGGAGAGAGTTTGATGAGAAGGCTCCATCCTAGACCGTTCTAGCAGGACCAACTCAGGTTCCAAAGGGGTATATCACCACCCCAGTACTACAGGATGCTTTGATCCGTTTGGTGGGCCTGATGGAGAGTGTAGCCCAGACTGGCACTTTTCCCATGGCATCATCCGTCTCTCAGGTTGGAGGAGGAGCACAGACTCCTGCTACTCACACCCCAGAGCAGGTGGCTCCCCAGTATCAGACTCCAGTAGCTCAGCCAGTTGGAGTAGTTTAGCCAGCTGTTGCAGCACAGGCCGGTGATGTTCATGTTATGACTCCCGAGGGTTTATTGAGATTGGAAAAGTTCACCAAGCTCTTTCAAGTTCACTACAGTGGTACACTTTCTGAGGATCCCAAGGATTATCTTGACCGTTGCCATGAGGTGCTGCGAAACATGGGGATAGTGGATACCAAGGGGTCGACTTTGCTGTGTTTCATATGACTAGTTCGGTCAATTTGGTGTGGCTTGCAGAAAATATTCATCGGTTCTTCATTAACTGTTTGGAGTGAAATGCCTTGAAAAACCTTGGATATTTTTATGTAAGTTTACAGTAATACTTGAAGTATTCTTGATATAATATAGGTAAAGATGAACATATATGTGTTTGATTAGAGAAAGAGATCAAACTGTTTAAGGTGTTATAATGGTTTGGTTGGACACCATTTGGAAAGGGAATTAAATTACCGTGATTTACTATACCCGTTATGGAGAATAAAATCTTTGTAATTTTCTACTTCCGCTTTGAGATCAAAATATACGTGATTTTTTACTCGTTCGTTGAGATTAAAGTCTTCGTGACTTTCTACTCATTTGTCGGAAATTAAATTTCGTAACTTTATACTTGTTTTGGAGATTAAAGTCTTAGTGATTTTCTACTCCAATTTATTATTCGGTTTGAAGATTAAAAATTTCACCGTTTATTAAATTTAATTGACTCACATATTACTCTGTTGGAAGATTAAAAAAACTTCACCTTATTGATTTTGATTGTGTCAGATTGGTTTGAAGATTAAAAACTTCACCATTTATTCTGGCTCTGTCGTGATACAAATAAGAATTCATGTGGTTGGCTCTACAAATTAAGAGGCGCGGTGAATGTGAATGTCCTTTTGAAGAAATATGTTTAGAAAATGGTATTATTCATCACACGACATTCCCTTTGTCACCGCAATCTAATGGAATTGCAGAAAGAAAGATTAGAACATTAAAGTAGATGATGAATGCCTTGTTGATAAGTTCTGATTTACCCCAGAACTTGTGCAGGGAAAGCTATTTTTACAGATAACTGAATACTCAATCGAGTTCCCCTTAGCAAGACGCAACTCATTCCATATGAAATAGAAGGGAAAGAAGCCCAACTTAAATATTTTAAAGTGTGAGGGTCCTTAGCTAAAGTGCAAGTTCTTAAATCCAAAAGAAATTATTGATTGCATTTTCATAAGGATATGCAACAAATAGTAAGGCATATCATTTTCTGGTTCATAAATTGGAAAATTCCGACATTCATAATAATACGGTAATCGAATCACATAATGCCAAATTCTTTGAAGAAAATGTGTACATATAAAAAGGAATGTGAGTGAATGTGAGTCTTCTAATGAAATATCTAAGATACTTCGGAAAGAAGCAAAGGAAAGTACATCTAATGAGGTGAATCCAAGACATAGTAAACGTCAAAGGACAAATACTTCTATTAGATTAGATTTTCTAACATTCTTTTCAGAAAATGAGCTTCAGACTTTGAAAGAAGTTATGTTTTTCTTGGAAAGAATCAGTCAATAGTGAGATAGTATCCTTATTTAGGAGTTAGTTGATCATACTTTAGGGAACAAACCCTTGGGTTCCAAATTGATTTTCAAGAGGAAAATAAAAGATGATGGCATTATTGACATGTATAAGGCAAGACTTATTTTCAAAGGATATAGACAATGAGAAGACCTTGACTATTTTAGCACAAGCTCGTCGATTATAAGTATTACGTACATATGGATGTTAGTAGCATTGGTTACGGTGTATAGTCTTGAAAGTCATCAAATGGATGTGAAGACAGCCTTCTTAAATTGAGATTTAGATGAAGAAATTTACGTGGAACAACCCGAGGGGTTCGTGGTTCCCGAAGGAATACAAAAAAGGTGTACCGACATGTTAAGTCACTTTACAGACTAAAACGAGCACCCAAACAATGACATGCGAGATTTGACAAAACAATATAGTCAAAAGGTTTCAAAATTAATGAGTGTAAACAAATATGTTTATGTTAAGAATACTTCAAATCATATAGTCATTATTTGATTATATGTGGATGATATGTTGATGAAATATTTAAAATATGGAGGCTTTCAGCTTATTCATGACAAAAGCCAATGTTAGACGTAATGTCGAAATGATATAATTTTTTAACCCCACCAGTCCTTAGTGGATATTGATATGATAGTCGGTGAATTCATTACTTGTTCGGTCTTAGTGATGACTAGTGATGAAACTACAAATTTGAAAGTTGTTTACGTGCCTTTCCAGAAATGATTTGTTCTTTTTGAACATTTATAATGTTTAGCTCTTTATGGAAGGGTGCCACTTGGAAGGCTATGACTTTTCATGAAAAGTATGTTTATATGTTTTGTATAAACATGACCGTTCATGAACGAATGTATTAATATGTTGGTCTATAATAAGGTGAACCAAATGATTAATATGACCAAAATCCATTGCAATTCAGTAAGCTCGGATTTAATTTTGTTCTTCCTATTCATTTCTGTTTCTCTTTTACTTTACAAAATTGTTTGGTTGTGAACACAGATTACTAACATATTTTTCTCTCTCTGTGAAGAATTTAACTGGAAGAGATCTTGTTTCCATTATGCATCTTAAAATTGTGCAACTTCCACGTTGCAGTGGATTGGTGCATATGTTTAACCCTACCCCAACACAAATTATCAAGATATGTAGTTATACATTCAACCTTTGAGCTCTAATTCCCTCGAGATTTGTATATGTTATCTATTTTATCTGTGACAATAATAATAACAACAAAAAATTCAGTGTTAGTCCTAGAAGAGCGGTCTAGAGAGATTACTAAGTATATAGTCTTATCCCTACTAGGGCTGTGCATTCGAATCGGTTTACCGATAAATCGAATCGATTATTTGTTATCGGTTTATCGATTTCGATTTCGAATTCGAAATTTTCCTTATCGAATTATCGAATTATCGATTTCGATTTCGATTTTGTCCTCTTCGATTATCGATTTATCGATAAACCGATAAAATATACAAGAAAAAATAAATAATACTACTACACAACAACAAACAAATGCAGCAAACACGTAATTCCTTATCCCACTTACCATTTACCAAACATTATAAACTTTTACTTTATAGCCTCCTTTAGGAATATTTATATATCACATATACAAAATCTTTTTTCACACTGACAAAATAAAATGCATGTGTTAAAATACAAACAAAGAGTAGAAGAGTAATAAAATATAAAAGAATTGACCAAGTCAAGCTGATAAACTCTAAAAGTCAGAAAATTTAAGTTTGACTAACTTTTTCAAACCTTAGAATTCTCGCCATCATTACTATGTTATATAGTATTAATTAACGTAGTATCTATCAACAATGATATAGAGAATTGAACCCAATAAAAAAAAATAACAATGTAGAGAAAGGGCCTTTTTAAGTGTATAATTACAAGTTTACGTGCTCAATTAATTCAAAACTTATTGATCAGACTAATGTAATTTTATATCAAGAAAATCTACTACAGAAAAAATTACTCTTGGACTTGATTCTCAAAGTTCAAATTTCAAATATCTTTTTGTCCATATTAGTTAGGCATGTTTATATTGATATACTTTCCGTGGTCCGCAAATTTTCTTATTGGTGTAATTGATAACCGAATCCATAAGCCCCAAAAATCGATAAATCGAAATCGAAAAAATCAAAACCTTATTGAAACGATAACGATAAGCATATGTAAAAATCGATAATCGATAAGTAATTATCGATAAGGGTCAAAATCGAATCGATAAATCGAATGCACACCACTAATCCCTACCTCGTGAATGTAAACATGACTCTCGGTTTGGAAAAAGCATAGTCACACTACTATATGTTATAATGTGACATGACGAAAATTTGAGCTAGTGAGTACTTTCGTTAGTTCTTCAAAGTTGTTTCGAGATGGAAGCTCCAAAAGACAATCTTTCCAATGTAAAATGTAATTGGCATGAAGAAACAACAAAATATATAATATATATGCAACTAATCTTGTATTAATTAGAACCACATTTTTGTTTCTCATACTGAACTGCGGGGATAAGGAAATTAAAGGAGAAAGTGCCTCAGAGCAAAAATGTAGCTTAAATATTGCCGAGAATTAAAGAAACCTAAAAGGTTGAAACACTTAATAATCTATATATAACTGAAACAAACTTTTGTTTCAGTTATTGCAAGGAAATTTGTTTTCAGCCCTTTCTGGGACACACTCAACTCTAGGTTCATAATTAGCAATTAGATATCTGAACTTATTTAATATTGTAGTAATGGCTGGGAAATGTTTAGAATGGATCGTATAAGGGGGGAGTACTGTCTTGTGGACATTGGCTAATGTTGGTTCGTAGGAAAAGAAGATGGTACTATCCATATCCAAAAGTAGTGTATCCACTTTTTCCAACGTCTTTCTCTCTGTATCATACTCGTGTAGATATCCGGTGGACGCATCCGGTGAAGCTGAATGACTTACCACGAAAAACAATTTTTTGCCGTCAAACCATTTTAGAAAATCATCACCGTATTTGCGCAGATCGGGCATGAAATTGGGCAAAGTGTATGAAACTGTCCAACTGCGGCTTACATGATCAAAACCAAAAATGACTATAAATTTTTTGAAGACACAAACAAGGGTAAGTACACCTCGCACCAACCCCAACCATGCATCACATAGAAAAGAAATTACGCCATACATGGGATCAAAAAAATAACGTGTGATGATCTCGGGACGGTTGAAAATTCTAGCCTTCCCGCTGCTGCTCTTTGTATCAAAAGCAAGAATACAACCGTTGTTTAAGAGCCAATGCAAGCAATCGTGCACGTAAACGGGTTGTGGATTGACTAAGAAAACACCGTGAACGTCCATTCTCAGTTGGAATTCATGCCACACTACTCCAGCTTCTTCCGATGAAAATACGCAAAATTTATACCCTTCATATCTACTCAGCGTCCCAATGGTTACCAACTTATAATGTCCGTTGGGTGTAGGATAATCAACAACTAATCCTACGCCACCACGGCTAGTAGAAAAATAATTTCTAAGCTCTGGGTAAGGTATCAATTGGTGCATCCCTGTTATAGGATTGAAAATACAGAAAGTCTTTAATTGATGAAACTCAAGGAGAAGGAGACCCTTGCAAGAGGCCAAAACTGAAACGTTAAGGGGTGAAATTGTTGATATTTTGCCTCGGCTAGCGTTTACGTAAACTTTACGGAAAAAGTTTGATATTTCGTACCGTGACGATGATAATGATGATGATGAGTATATGAGTAGTTTAGAAATATTCTGGTCTTGAAACCATCGGGAAGCATAACTTTGACAAACATTTGGTTCACAAAGTTTGTTATTAAAGCTCTTGCTAAGAAGTCTACATTGAAGTGCAAGCTTCACAGGCAAGCGGGAGATAATATCCAGAACTAAATCTTCATTCAGTTCCATATTCAAGGATCCAGAATTTTTAATGATGCGAGAAAGAGATATCCAGTAGAGACAGAAGAAGATTGAAGGCGTTTGACGAGCTTTTAAATTTTTCTTTGTAAGGTACGTTACTGTGTTAGGGTTTATATAGAAAAACAATATATCCTACATAAAAAGGAATAAGGACAAGGACAAGGAAAAGGAAAAAACAAAGGACATAAACAAAGGGTTAACAAAAAGAATTAGCTATAGCCTATATGTAACACGGGATACGAAAAAGAAAAGAAAACAAAAATTAAAAATGCATTACGGCCATTTGGAGCCGGTGACAGAAAAATTGATGCACCAAACATACTGTAATTAGGTTGTCCTATAATTCAAGTAACTTAAAGGAGTCTTCTAAGTTTGGTCGGTCAATTAAATTCAAAAAGATAATAAAAAATTATTGAAAAAAACATTATTTTATAACCCTACCAATATATCTTGAAAATTAAAATTAGAAAAAATCTAAATATACGAATATATTATAAAAATAATAAATAAAATAATATTAAGTTATTTTATTTATAAATAAATACATAGTTAAAATTATATTGTATAGTATATAATATAGAAGGTATTACAAAAATATGAAGGTTTATCTAATATCAAGGGCATAATAGACTTTTCAAGTAAAAATGTCACTTTTGTGATAACTAGAGCAAAGTAAAATGATTTTTGTGTAACAAAAGAAAGAAAAGTGACTTTTGTGTAATAGACACAAAATTGAATGATTTTTACGTAGCAAAATAAGGAAAAATGGCTTTTGGGTAACAAACACAAAAGTTCCATGGATAAAATTATCTCCAAATATGCTAACTCGCCTCTTGTAGCCATTCAAAAAGATCATTTATTTCTTCAAAATATAATCATATTATGGATAAATTTGTATTATCTATCTATTTATTATAAATGTATTCATACAAGGATGATTGACCAAAATATCCCTTAAATAATATTTTCATAAAACAATTAATATAGGCTATAACTGCAATATTGGATAGAAACCTTTTTTTCCGTTGGGATTCCATTCCTTCTCTTAAGCAACGAGTAATTAAAATTCCAAAGTAATTAGTAACACCTCTTCTGTTGGGACCCATACCTTTCCTTAAGCTACTGTTGCATTAATTACCTTATTACGCCAAATTATTGATCGACTAGCTTCACCAAATTACTCTCTTTTTTTTTTTAATTAAATACATGTTGCTCAAAGAAGCTGGTATTTTGTATTTTTCTCTTAGGTTTTTCAGTGCTCTGATTTAGATTATATCGGAGGTTCATTTTTTAGTTATCCTTATATATTAGTAGTAAATTTCTTTGTTGGGGGGTGTATTTGAACAATTAGTTGGGATTATGTAGTTGAAAGATTTGATACGGAAGACAAAGAATTGGAGGAAAAACTCTTGCTCTTCTCATTAATTCCACAAGTATTTATAGACAAAGAAGTTAGAGAAATAAGAGAAAACCTAAACCTAATAGGAGAAGAAAACCTAAACCTAATAGGAGACCAAGACCTAAACAAGGAAAATAAATATACAAGGTAATAAGGAAAATATTACACATTCCTAATTAAACTCTAATTCTTTCCTTATCACTAATTCTTTCCTTATCACCCCCCCTCAAGTGGGAGCATGAAGATCACGAATGCCCAACTTGTCAAGTAAGAGCTCAAACTGTGATTTTCCCAATGCCTTTGTCAAGATATCGGCCAGTTGTGCNATACTTTCCCACAAATCTTTGGCGACCTCCATATGTGATATGGTAGATCGTAGTGTTGGTTCGATGGAATTTCTGATCCATGATACCAACAAAGAATTGATAGTCCACCAATCCTCTAAGTCTGACGATGTCTCTTTGGGCATCGTAATACTTCCGTCCACGAAGCCAAATTTCTTCCTCGCCCTCAGGGCTGTCCGAACGGATCTAGCCCATTCTTCATAATTATCACCTTTTAATTGAACTTGAGTGATAGNTGGAGGAAAAACTCTTGCTCTCCTCATTAATTCCACAAGTATTTATAGACAAAGAAGGTAGAGAAATAAGAGAAAACCTAAACCTAATAGGAGAAGAAAACTTAAACCTAATAGGAGATCAAGACCAAGAAAAATAAATATACAAGGTAATAAGGAAAATATTACACATTCCTAATTAAACTCTAATTCTTTCCTTATCAGTAGTAATAACAATACATTCATCTGAACTCGTCATGATTTGGAGCAACAAATAATAGTTATTAAGGTAAAAAAGTATTTATAAATAGTAGCAACATATTTTAATTTAACAAGTGGAATATACGTGCGTAGACATACTTGGCTAACTTTTTATTTTGCTTTTGAATTTGAGGTATATCAAGGACTCCTTTAATTTGATTTAACTTAATTAACTGTTATTTTGTATTTTACACAATCAACAAGTTGTAAAATTAAGATAAAAGTTTTCCGATCCCTAGCTATATTTATTATCTCAATTAATTATCAAAATACTACATCCACAAAATAATTTCAGTTGGCTTAAACATTTATGCACTACCGTATGTTTTTCTCCTTTAAACTTTTGGCATCAAAATATTTTATTTCAATTTATACTTAATTGTAAAATTGGGATCAAGACAATATAGGAATGCAATTTCACTATGGTTTACGACATTGTTCATTGCTTTACGATTAGTTTTTCTTCCTATGTATCTTTCTTATTGGAGCTTCCACCCAATTGAATGATGATATAGGAAACTAATATTGGAGATCAATTTAGCAAAATTTCACATAAACATTTGGTTCGCAACAAAGAGAGGGCAATACAGTTTTATCCTGTTTTTGTGATATTTTCATAAATTTTCATACTCACAGTTAATGGAAGAAAGTGTCAAACGTTCAAGAAAGCTGCAAACAAAAGAAGGTTACTAGAGTCAAATAACAATATTTCAATGCACAATTAGAACTAAATTATAAACGGAGCACGCTTTCAAGATTATATTTTAAAGACCCGGCTTTGATAAACCAGGACTGCTCTTTGTAGATGGACATGGAAAAATCAAAAAAATATTCCTATATCATGTATGGTCGTAAACTATATTTGTAAAATAATTCTGGAGAAAATAAAATAACATATAAACAGAAAATGCAAACGACACAGAAGTTAATCTGAGCCCACTGAATTCACAGTGTTTCCTTAAGGAAGTTAATTCCCTCCTAGTACCCAAGATTGTGGATTATTTCCTCCCAGGATAGAACGAATTACACACTGGTGTAGCAGTACTTCGAACCCCATTGTTTCAGCGAACACAAAGTTCGTTAGCAAATCATACTTACTGTTGCTTTCTTTGAAGTTAAAACAATGCAGAAGAAGGGAGGAGAACTTAGAAATTCATAGTGAAAATCTGAGAGAATGGACTGGTATTTATAGACAATGTTGAGCTCAACTTGAAGAAGTGCAACTCTTCAGAATGGTTTTTTATGTAAAACGGTCATAACATAAATGTCATAACATGAATGACTATTTACGCAACAATAAATCGAGAATTGAAGAGGGGGGGGGGGGGAGGGGTTAATTTTCCGTTACAAAATCGGAAAACTGATAATGGATAACGGAAAAAACGTTTAATATTTCGTTGGATTTAATATTAATATTTCGTTGGATTTAATTAATACTAATATTCCGTTGGATTTTTGTTAATATTTACTATTAGCAAATAATTTGGTCCAAAAGTTAATCAATTAATCAATCAATCATTTGACCAAATCCGAAGCCGAAGTCGAAGACGAGCGAGAGACAACGACGACGACGCGAGGCTTGCCTTCTTCTTAACTCTTTAAGAGTTAGAAGAAGAGCAATTATATATATACCCATCAAAAACCTTATCCTCTTCCAATATGGGACAATGTCCCTTTGTCAAGAAGGAAAACTCAAATATTTTATTTTTTTCCATTCCCCATTCACCCTCTTTTAAGCTACATTAAAGCTTAATAACACAACAATCCCTCACAAGAATGGGGAATGGCTATATCACAGAAATATTCATGAAAAACTGTGTGATTCGCAAGCAAGGATTAATTGCATCTGGATAAGTAGGTTTCCCTTTGAACTTTCCGTAGTGAACTTATGTCGGATATACTCGTTCAATCGGTAGATTTGATATCTTTGAACCGTCGAACTTTGTTGTATACCTAGACAACCATAAGTCACACAATCAACCCTTAACCGTCTTTGGTTCTCATTGTTGTGTTTGTTTCGGCCATGAACACCGCATGGTTTCATAAGTGCGTGGAGAACTGGCCTTACAAAATTCTCCTTGAAGCGGCTAACACTTCACAATTATATAGGTGATTCCTAAACATTTCATCCCATAGATACACTATTTGATATACCCCGTATCAAATTTAGAAATCATTAAAAAACCTTAATGCTTTTTCCTTGGTACTGAACATTGTCTCATCACGAGAATGGATCAAAAGTTTAGTTGACAATGTTGAACCGTCATTAATGACTTAGTTTGATCTCCTTGAACCTAGATCTTGGGATCTCCAGTCTTCTAGGTAGAGTTACCGCCACAACGACTTGTTCTTGGCCATAGTCTCATTCCCCTCGATGATTTCTCAACTACCTTTCTTGTTAGGCCTTTTGTAAGTGGATCTGACACATTATCGCTTGACTTTACATAGTCAATCGTGATAATCCTTCTAGAGAGTAATTGCCTAAGGGCTTTTTGTCATCATCGTATATGACGAGATTTACCGTTATACATAACGCTCCCAGCCCTTCTAATTGCCGCTAGACTATCACAATATATGCAGATTGGTGCCAATGGTTTGGGCCAAAATGGAATATCTTCTAAGAAATTCCGGAGCCATTCAACTTCTTCACCGGCTTTATGCAAGATTATGAACTCAACCTCCATTGTAGAGCGGGAAATACAAGTTTGTTTGGACGACTTCCAAGATACCACTCCTCCACCAATAGTGAATACATATCCACTTGTGGACGTAGAATTAGTTGAACCAGTGATCCAATTTGCACTACATCACAGTATCCCTTAATCACCGTAGGATATTTACTGTAGTGTAAAGCAAAGTCCTGGGTATGTTCTAAATATCCGAAAACTCCTTTCATTACCATCCAATGAGATTGACCCGGATTACTCGTGTATCGACTCAATTTACTTATAGCACAAGCTATATCTGGTCGTGTATAATTCATGATATACATTAAGCATCCCAACACACGATCATAATCCAATTGCGATATGCTTTGGCCTTTTTTCTTTGCTAATTTGCAACTTTAAACCCTAAGTGCTTGAATTTTTCCAGTACTTTCCTAATATAATGAGATTGTGACAATGCCAGACCTTGAGGAGTCTTATGGATCTTAATCCCCAGAATTAAATCAGCAACTGCCAAGTCCTTCATATCAAACTTGCCAGTTAGCATACGCTTAGTCGCATTTATGTTGGAAATGTCATTACTCATTATCGTCATATCATCCACATATAAGCAAACAATGACTATGTGATTTTGAACATTTTTAATTTACACACATTTATCACATTCATTTATCTTAAAACCAATTGACAACATTGTTTGGTCAAATTTTGCATGCCATTGTTTGGGTGCCTGTTTTAGTCCGTAAAGGGACTTAAAAAGTCTACATACCTTCTTTTCTTTACCTAGAACCACAAACCCTTCAGGCTGTTCCACATAGATTTCTTCCTCCAAATCTCGATTTAAGAAGGTCGTCTTAACGTCCATTTGATTATTCTAGACCATAAGCTGCAGCTAACGCTACTAACGTTCATATGGACGTAATTCTTGTAACCGGAGGGTATGTATAAAAATAGTCAAGACCTTCTCGTTGTCTATACTCTTTGACCACAAGTCTTGCCTTATATTTATCAATAGTGCCATCATCTTTCATTTTCCTCTTAAAGATCCATTTAGAACCCAACCGTTTATTTCTAGAAGGAAGTTTAACCAATTCCCATGTATGGTTGTTCAATATGGATTCTATTTCACTATTGACTGCCTCTTTCCAAAATAATGGTTCCGAAGAAGACATAGCTTCTTTAAATGTTTGAGGCTCATTCTCCAATAATAAAGTCAAAAAATCTTGTCCAAATGAAGTAGACATTCTTTGACGTTTACTATATGTTGGATCCTCCTGATTAAATGTACTTTCTTTTTTTTCTTCCCGAGGTCATTTAGATCCTTCACCAATAGACTCACATTCTTTTTTATACGGATATATATTTTCAAAGAACTCAGCATTATCTGATTCTATAACCATATTATTATGAATGTCAGAATTTTCTGATTTATGAACCAGAAATCGATATGCCTTACTATTGGTCGCATATCCTATGAAAACACAATCAACAGTTTTCGGACTTATTTTTACCCGTTTGGGTTTTGGAACTTGCACTTTTGCCAAACAACCCCACACTTTAAAATAATTCAAGTTGGGCTTCCTTCCTTTCCATTTCTCATATGGAATGGACTGTGTTTTTCTATGGAGTACTTGATTTAGTACTCGGTTAGCCGTAAGAACGGCTTCCCCCCACAAGTTCTATGGCAAACTAGAACTTATCAAAAATGCGTTCATCATCTCCTTTAATGAACGATTCTTTATTTCCGCAATCCCATTGGATTGGGGAGTGTAAGGGGCCGTGGGTTTGATGAATAATTCCATATTCTAAACATATTTCTTCAAAAGGCGATTCATATCCACCACCCCTATCACTTCTTATCATTTAGATTTTGCTTGTTAAGTTGCCTTTCAACTTCATTTTTGTATTGTTTGAATGCGTCTATTGCTCCATGTTTACTATTAAGTAAGTAAACATAGCATTATTGAGTATTGTCATCAATAAAAGTTATGAAACACTTCTTTCCACCACGGCATTGTATTGACTTCATGTCGCAAATATCTCTGTGAATTAAGTCTAAAGGATTTGAATTCCTTTCAACTGATTTATAATGATGTTTAACATACTTAGATTCCACACATATTTGATATTTTGATTTGTCGCATTCAAACTTAGGCAATACTTCCAAATTAATCATTTTCCGAAAGATTTTATAATTGACATGACCCAAACGTATATGCCATAATTCATTTGACTCAAATAAGTAAGACGAAGCTGAAATTTTATTATTATTCTCAACAACCATTACATTCAGCTCGAAAAGGCCCTCAGTGACGTAACATTCTCCTACAAACATTTCAATCTTACTTATTACAACCTTATCGAATACAAAAACACACTTAAAACCATTCTTAACAAGAAATCCAGCAGAGACTATGTTCTTCCTAATCTCGAGAACATGAAGGACGTTGTTCAAAGTCACCACCTTGCCATAAGTCATTTTGATAAATATCTTCCCACATCCTTCAATTTTGGTCGTTGCAGTATTTCCCATAGAAAGCGTCTCTTTGGGTCCAACAGGAGCATATGTAGCAAATGCTTCTCTAACAGCACAAACATGGCGAGTGGCTCCAGAATCAATCCACCACTCCTTATGATTTCCCACCATGTTGCTTTCGGAAAGCATATCACACAAGTCATCAACATCATCGTGCTTTTAAACCATGTTTGATTGACCCTTCTTTTTGTCTTTCTTTGGAGCACGACAATCTGTAGATCTGTGTCCAACTTTTCTACAGTTGTAGCTATTTCCATTGAACCGCTTCTTTCTTGGGTTATTTTTCGGTCCAGAAGCCTTCTTCCTCTTTCTGTTATTTTGAGGAGCATCATCAACAATGTTTTCTCCCATTGTTGTTGAGTTTCTGCGGCCTTTATTTTAGCAACTTTATTGTCCTCTTCTTTTCTCAACCGAACAATAATATCTTCAAGGGACATCTCCTTGAGTTTGTGTTTCAAGTAATTATTGAAGTCCTTCCACAAAGGAGGCGACTTCTTAACGCTGCAACTTGGAATGCTTCATTGATGACAAGACCTTCAACGAAAATTCTATTAGTAAAATAATAAAATTAATACTTTCAACATCAGTATTAATTGAAATTAAACCTTTAGCAAGGAGATCGTGAATAATCACTTGCAATTCCTGGACTTGGGTAATAACAGACTTGTTATCTACCATTTTGTAGTCCAAAAATTTAGCGGCGACAAATTTCTTCAACCCGGCATCTTCAGTCTTGTATTTTCTTTCAAGCACAACCCACAGTTCTTTGACGTCTCCATATTACTATAGACGTTATACAGATCGGCCTCCAGTCCGCTATGAATGTAATTCTTGCATAGAAAATTAGAATGCTTCCACGCCTCAGTCACGAGGAAACGTTCATTTCGTGGAGTTTCGGCGGGCAGAACAGGAACATCTTCCTTAATGAACTTCTGTAGACTTAAAGTAGTCCAATAGAAGAACATCTTCTGCTGTCACCGCTTGAAATCAATCTCGAAAAAATTTTCGGGTTTTTCTGTCGGTGTTCGGCTTGTCGATGCATTGGCAGTCACCATCGGAACAACTTGGCTTCCATTTTCATTTGTCATTTCTGTAAAAGAATGACACAAACAAACGTTTAAAACTGGAGTAAAAAATCAAGAAGATTTTAATCTCCAGTGGAGTAGAAAATCGCCACAAAGGCTTTAATCTCCAAAACGGGAGTAGAAAAACCACAAAGGTTTTAGTCTCCAGAACAGTAAATATAAGACAAATACAGAAAACAAAAAATTAAATTCCTTAAGCTTGTTCGTAAACTGTATTTGTAAAATAGTTCTGGAGAATAAAATATAAATAGAAAATGTAAATGACACAGAAGTTAATCCGAGCCCACTGAATTCACAGTGTTTTCTTAAGGAATTTAATCCCCTCCTAGTACCCAAGGATATGGATTATATCCTCCCAGGATAGAACGAATTACATACCGGTGTAGTGGTACTTCAAACCCCGGTGTTTCAGCGAACACAAATTTCGGTAGCAAATCACACTTATTGTTGCTTTCTTTGAAGTTAAAACAATGCAGAAGAAGAGAGGAGAACTTAGAAATTCGTAGTGAAAATCTGAGAGAATGGACTAGTATTTATAGCCAATGTTGAGCTCCACTTGAAGAGGTGCAACTCTTTAGAATGGTTGTTTATGTAAAACGGCTGAATTCGAATCCGAATCCGAATCCGAATTCGAATATGAAGACGAAGCCGAGCCAAGCCGAGCGAGCGACGACGAGGACGACGAGGCAAGGCTTGTCTTCTTCTTAACTCTTTGAGATCTAGAAGAAGAGCAATTATATATATATATATACCCATCAAAAACCTTTTCCTCTTCAAATATGGGACAATGTGCCTTTGTTAAGGAGGAAAACTCAAATATTTTATTTTCCCTCCATTTCCCATTCACCATCTTTTAAGCTACAGTAAAGCTTAATAACCCAATAATGTATGACTTTCAAATGTCAAAAGAAGGTATGCTAGCGTGTTAGCAACAACAACAAATGGTGTAGCGACAAAAATTAATCTGAGGCCGCATGGCTTAATCTAGATTTGACATATATCTTCAAACAACTGAAGGTCATCACTAATATATTGAAGCGGAGTGGTAGTGCAGAATTAATAAGACAACACTGATAATCTGGAATGAAAATACCAACGGTCAATGATTTAACTTAATTACTCATTTAAGTATTTGAAATCATAATTTTCATTAATTAAAGAGTATGAATAGAATTTACAGCGTAAGTGATAATATTTACACAAACTACAATAATGAACAATCCTGTAAGAACCCCCAATGTAATGACCCGACCGGTCATTTTGCCTTCTAGAACCATGTTCCCCTTAATAAGACTTTTCGTACGTGCTTTTACTGTTTTATGACTTGCAGCTAAGAATGGCAATGGGGTGGTGGGGTGCGGGTTGGGCAGGTTTTGTTTGATGCGGGGCGGGTTTACTCTTATGCGGG